>VWZF01006502.1:0-70879 GCA_013396755.1 Sclerurus mexicanus | reverse complement strand
TTTTTTTTTTTAATAGCAGAGTTGCACATAGCAAAAATTTAATTGAAGCAGGGGAAAGTTTCTCAATAGCACAGCTAAAAGCATATAATTAAACTGGAGTACATCTGGTGGTCTGAGCAGGTAGAGGGTTTCAGCTTTAGTAATAGCATGGATAAATGATGTAATAGAATTTTTATCAAGTGATTATTCATTTGTCATATATCTCTAACCAGATTGGGACCTGTTTTTTCAGAAATTAGAACACTCAGCCTTTGGTGGTAATATAGTACTTACTTAATTAAAGTATTTAGTAATTTCTTCATGTTTGCATTTGTGAGTGTCTCAAATATCATTCAATCATATCTCTTGTCTCACATAGTAAGTGATTCTAAATGTTCTAAAAGTTTCTGCAAATTAAGGTCCAAAGTGTTCTATTAGTAAGAAATGTTATGGAAAAAACAGTTTTTCTTGTCTGAAAACAAGTTTTAGAAATGTCTAACCTATTTTTAATAAGTGTGTAATTCTGCTAAAGTTTGGATTACACATCAGAAAAAAGTTTTTCTAGGTGGTCTTTGAGAATTCTAGGTTGGATATTATACAATATAGGAAATAAATCAGGATAGATATTTTTTGAAAATCTGTTTTATCTATTATTACATCTCTACCAGGGGTTTCTATCTTTTTAAAAATAGCTTGGGTTTTTTTCTGATGTATTACCTGTGGCATTCTCATCATAAATAGCTTGGTTATATTAATTAGTTACTACTTTAAAAGAAAGATCCTGAAAGTTCTATAACATTTCATTTTGCATTATTCAGTAAAATGAAAAACATAGCTCCTTGTTTGCTTATGAATGGAGATAAATTTAGGCAACTTCAGACTGACAGATGACATTTTCAGAAAGCTACGAGTGACTGAAGAGTTAGTCTATGATGGTTCCAGTTGCCTAAGGTCAGCAAATAACAAGCAGAATTTATACAGTATGTATTCAGTTGAAGTTTCCTCATTGTTCTCTCGTCTGACTCTGGCATAAGAGAGAATGACGTAACTGGTGTACTTCAGAATAAGTGTAGGTTTGTCCACTTTTCATGTGAGCAATGCCATGTTTATCTGCTTCCTATATCCAATGAAATAGAGTTTACTCATTCTTCAATTTCTGAAGTCACTGGCTACTCTTAATTATGTTACTGACTAGTGGGTATTCAACAAACTGTACCAGATATGCCATCCAGGGTCACCCCTTCTTTCTATCAGCACTAACTGTATGGTAAAATGGAAGAATCTGGATTTCCTGAGCAAATTCTTGGGATACACCTCTAGAAGTGTTAGTCTTCACTGCTTAGTCATGTCAGATTCAACTTCTTACCTGAGCTAACAAGTGAAAAAGATGAATTATAATAATTATATAATGATTATATGATGAATTATCATGATGGAAGATCTAACCAATATCTCAAAACCCTAACACAGCACTGAGTTCAGACATATAGGAAAAGAATGCACATCAGGTGCTAAAAGATATTGTGTCTCTGAGTACTTCTTCTTGCATGCTAAGATAGAAAAAAAAATAAAATTTATTACCTTCTTTTACAAAGTCTATTTGAATAAGTAAGTAGCAATTGGATTTCCAAAACTAATATTATCACTTTTTATTTCTTGAGAGTGTTTGTATAGGTCAAAAGAGGTGATTCTTCCCCTCTACTCCACTCTTGCAAGACCCCACATGTAATACTGTGTTCAACTCTGAAGTTGTCAGTACAGAAAGGACATGGACATGATGGACCAAGTCTAGACAGTGGCCATGAACAAGAGGCATGGAACACTTCTGCTGTGAGTAAAGGTTAAGAAATTTAGGGATTGTTCATCCCAGAGAAGAGCAGACTTTGCAGAGACCTTATTGCAGGCTTTCAGCACTTAAAGGGGGCCTATAAGAAGGATGGGGACAGACCTTTTAGCAGGCCTAGTTAGGACAAAGGTTTTAAACTGAAGGATGTTTAATTTAGATTAGATATAAGGAAAAATATTTTACAATGGTGATGAAACATTAGAACAGGTTGCCAGGAGAGGTGGTAAATGCTGCATCCCTGTAAACATGAAAGGTCAAATTGGATGGAGCACTGAGCAACTTGATCTAGTTGATGATGCCTCTGCGGGGAGATGGACTAGATGACCTCTCAAGTTCCCTTCCAACCCAAACTATTCTGTGATGTGATTCTGCAAAGTTACAGTAGACCTAAGTTACAGAGGTCACATTAAAATTCTCCTCAGTTTATTGAACCTCAAAATGCTATTCTTATATTTCTTTATATTCCACTTTGAATCAAAGTACACAAAATTCCTTCTATTGTTTAATGGCATTGATTTTCCCAAAATATGTGGTTGCAGCTACACACAAGGAGGTAAGGGTACTTGGAGAAACAGTGTTAAAAACATTGTCCCTCTGTGACAGATACACTCGACTCCTTAATCAAACTAGCTGTAGCTTTGTACCATCTCTAAAGGAGGTAAATGCCTAGGCCATTACTAGGCCAAGCACTTATCTAGTTCCAATCTGTTCTCTGAAAACTCACACGGAAACAGTGATACAGTGAATATTGATGTATATGAGCATGGAACACCAATCATGCGAGTGACACATGAACACTTTTCTAAGACACATTTATCAAGGAACAAAATTAAGGAGTCTTATGCATACCTTTTTCATCGTATGTAACTTAACTACAAGCTAACCACATTATTCCATAAATAGTTCCCTTCAAGTCAACCTTCTTTGAGTTGTCCCTGCTCAGGAGCTGGCTGCGTGGTTGTCACCTAAGCTGGAATACCTCTCAAGATTGCTTATCGAGGCAGGCACCTCTTGTAAACTATACAGACCTTTGAGCAGTGACTGGTATCACAAATAACTTTATATTACAGTGTGATAAGATTCTGCCTTGGTGTTATGATCTGGTTACTAAAATTATTAGAGATGCTTCTGCCTGAATTAAGGTGCAAATGAGACCATATGCCAAAGTCAATATTATGGAGTTTATTTAGCAGTAAATGTGATGCAGAGAGAGAGAGAGAGAAAGAAATAGGAAACAAGAGGGGTGGGTAAGAATGAGAGGGACAGAGAATAAATAGAAAATGTATCACCTCTTGGTGGAATCAACGGCATCCAGTAGGTCATCTTGTTCTGATCTTCTTGGTGGTGAATATCCTGCAAAAAACAGTGGACAATGGATTATTGTATGTTCAGGAGGTGCCCAGGCACCTCCCCTGGGGAAGATTTACAGTCTCTTGCAACAGACTCTGGAGTTGTTGCATCATGTGGATCATGTCTTCTGGTGGTGGAAGGCCTCAGGAATGAGCCTGGGGGGCTCTTTGGGGATCTTTGATGATTTATGGCCCCTTCTCAGCTGTCTCTCAGGTGAATGTCCCATGTGCATGTAGTCTTACTGGAGTGGGGATGCTTTAGTCCTGTTTTGTGTGGAGAGATTTTGCCATCACAGGTCCAAAATCCTTCTCCTCCTCCACCCACCAAGCCCAGCTAGGGCTGATTCTTAACACTTCTTCTGAGTTTGGCTTTCTTTGTGGATACATTCGTCTTCTCTGAGCCTTGTTTACTTCCCTTAGACCTGAGATAATTGGTCAATAGTCTTATCTAAAGTTCCCATCACAGTTCAAATTCCAGTCAAGAGGCATATTTGGGTGGGGAGTGTGCTTCGGTAGTCACAGATGGACAGTTGCTTTTTTGCAGCTTGACAAAGTCTTTTTATGATTTTGACAATGTTTAAGACATTAACAACATTTCTATCAGAATTGTTAACTTTGATTTTTGTCCTGGTAATTTTAATTCTCACTTGATAGTTCTGAATGATGGTTATTTGTGAAGTAAGTAATACACTGAACATTGTAATCAAACTCTGTTAAGTCACACTTTTATGGCATCATATTTTAGTATAAGTACTTTTGCAGATGCTTTTATTGATGTTTCCTTGAGTGTTCTAAATTACCCATTTGAGACACCTTCATACATGACTGTAGACTTTTTGTCTTTTAGACTTTATGCTGAAGAGATTCTCTTACCACAAGCCACAATAATACATGCTGATTATTTAGCAACATTTTGTTATCACAAATTAAATTCAACAGTAGGAAAACAGACAACTCTTTGGCTCTGTTTTGTTTTGATTTAGTTGTTCTCTCAATTTACATTAATTTAAATTTCTAGAGGGGAGTACCAAATACTTATTTACTCTTGGCATCTTCTCAAATATATGAACCGAGGCATTGGTCAGTGGAGAGATCTCAGCCTATATCATTCCTTGCTAGAAATTCTGGCAAGGTCCAGGCTTCCCTTGCAAGCTTGGTGCTAGTACTGTATCTCTCTCTTACTCTTAACTCTGCCAAAACCCAGCATCTGTTCCCATATAGGGTGTTGACAGTTGAAGCATTTTTCCATTGTGTTGTAACTCTGCCGAGACCTGGCATCTGCTCACAAATAGAGGTGTTGACAGTTTGAGCTCTAGCACTTTCCCTTTGTGCATCAACTCTGTGGAAATCTGGCATCTGTTAACGCACACAAGTTTTGACAGCATATACTACCGTCTAACACTAAGTTGCTCCAATGTAGGGGAACACATGTAGTCACAGTTTTGGAGGGAGACTACTTTCACGTGGCATCAAGTCCAAGAGATCAGAAGATAAATTAGGTATATGGCTTGCAGCGCATTTTAGCCAGCAAAAGTTTTCACAGGACCAATATACTGTGTCAGTGAGCTATATGGAGAATTTTTCCTTCACAACAGGTACAAGGAAAAAGTGAACCAGCACTCCAAAGTCTCACCTTACACCTTTTCTCCATGACTTAGGCAGTTCCACTATTGAGTGAGATCATTCCTGTTTTTTGTTATGCTGAGCAGAATTACTGTGTTCTTATTGCTTTCTGTCGGAACTTATCTTGAATCCTCAGCCATTTTTAAGGTCTTAGTAATCTTTCCTGTGCATTTTAATGACATCTGCATGGGAAACAGACTAAATTGTAGTTCCATAACATTAACATGTATTTTTTCTTAACTGTGTTGTGAAAGGGGAGTCCATACATTGTATTTTAGGAAAAACAGAAAATGATCAAGTAAGTAATTTCTTCCAGATGTGCTTTGCTCAAGTTTTTTTTTAATTATTATTATTTTTTGCAGATATTTATTTCTATAATAAAGTTAATCAATTATTATAGAAAACAGTCTAAAAGGATTATTAGATATCTTAGTGTTACGATACTAAATATAAACAAAAAATAGTAGAATACCAAAAATATTAGATTACTTCCTGTGAAACAAAGTGGCAAACTGAATGAGAAAATAAAATAGTTCTTAAGGAAGCAAACATAATTCTTTTGGGTGACATAATTATTTCAACAGTACATAAGTAACATATTGGGAATTTGATGATTTTGAACTATTGTCCTAATTTCAGATGTATAAAAGGTTCAACTATGTCGTGTACATAAAAACAATTTAATCAATAAAAGTAAATACATAAAAATAGAACAAAGATAACAAGCAGACTCTCCCTAAAAGATAAAGCTTTGACATATACAAAATTAGACATGCTTGTATTAACAGATTTTGACTTAAACCTAGGACTTCTCCATTAATATTTCTCAATTTGTGAATCTGTGTTAGTCTGTACATGAGAAGAGAAAACACCAGGTAAGTAGGGGTTAGGGTTGTTAAAAATGGCATGCTTTGAAAGGTTTAGTATGTAGGTTTTTAAAAAGGTAATATGATTTGGTTGTCTGCTTGAGTAGTTTCACAGTCTTTATGATGTAATGTGAAAAATAAATGCCAAAATCATACATTGGAATCTTGCTGCCATAAGTTATATTCCACTCTTCTGATATATTCAGATACAAAATGATATCTCTATTTATCCATATGTGTATACATGCATAGGATATAAATATACACATGAAAGTATATTTATATCCTATACAGAGTATATGCATATAAATGTGTATTTGTTATTCTAAAGAGTTTCCATTTTTAGAACTTGGTAAGTTTTGCATATGAATTTGTAAATACTATACCGTGTAGCACTACTTCCACCATGTTTTTTTCATCAGCACATATTGTACTGGATAATGTTAACACAGGTCAAGATGGAACCATTTAGTTTCAACCAGAAAATCTACACCTCTTTCATTGCTGTAATTTCAATCCATGACTTACATCAGACAATTGTTTGTTAACTGCTACACATGGAGAGATGATTCAAGTGGTGTCTAGCCAGCCACCAAAGAGCTGGATGGTTGCCTGGAGACTAAATTTCAGTGTTCAGAATCTGTCTTTTAAAATGAAAAGAAAAACCACAAAAAATTGCAGCTCACTCTAAAAAGATACTAAGCTGCCATACAGACACTTGTCAGTTTTAAAGGCTATTTTTAAGTTTTGCTGCATCCTGAAATTACACACAATCATAAGCTAGAGCATAAGTTTTTGCATGTTCAACATACCTCTCACCTTGTTAATAAGTTATGAGATTCAGAGCTTGAATGAGTTGTTTTGATGATGGAGCCACATCTTGCCTTCATCCTTTGCATCTCCAGCATTCTAGTGTTACCAAAAACCTCTGCCCCAACTACTCACTGCATGTCATAGGATCATAATATAATTCAGGCTGGAAGAAACCAGAGGAGATTGTATATTACAATTTCATACCCAAAGCAGTATTAGGTAGTTTTATTCCTATCATCACATCACAGAGGCATTCAACCTTGCTGCAGTTCTGAACATTTATTTCAAACCAAGAATCACACCCATTTTATAAAACTCGTCCAACTTAGTTTTCAAGGATGTTATACTGAGAGTTAATTTTGATGTACAGTGTAACACCACAGAAGACATTTTTTTGCAGATGGTGTCTGAAGCTACAGACAAACCACAAGTGAGTCTTTCCAAACTACTTCACTGAATAAAGTGCCCCATTTTTATGATTTGTCTAGACAAACGACCTCTTAAAGCAAAATACATTTTGATTGTTTATGCAAACAAAACAAGTCTTTTGAACATGTACTAACCTAATTTTTAAATAAAATCAATCCCACATCAAGCCCCAAAACTGAAAATATTGAATCATAGAGCATTTTAGGAAGATTATAGAAAAAATCCGATCGTGTTCCTGACTTGGACATTTCCCTATACTCATATTTCATTAATTTGGGCTTTTTTTAAGGTTCCATTTTGATTTGTCTCTGTTTTGAGAGGAAGTTTCTGTCTCTGTTTTCAGTACGGATTCTGTTTGGTTATTTCAACATAGATACTTTTGGTTTACGATAAGATAGAAAAAGCTATGGTCATCTCACGTTCCGGAAGGGAGGAATGGAGACAGTCCCAGCCAAGGTGGGCGTAGAGCCGAAACTGGTTTATTCAGAACATGGGACGGGGTATAGGTCTCAGGGAGGAGTTAGGGGTGGAGTTAGGGGTGGAGTTATGGGCGGAGTTAGGGGCGTGACACGGTGAGGGGAAGGGCTAGGAAGGCAAGGGGGTGATACAGGTGGGGCGTGGCTACGTGGCTAGCTTCAAATTGTGAAGCTAAGTTAACCCAGTGGAGGGATAAGGTTACATAGTGATACAGGCTAACTGGGAATCCACCACCAAAAACATACAGACACAGGGGGATACTATATAACTAATACAATAAATTGCTATCTATGCTATAAGACATCTTCTAACACAGGAACTTCTGGATTTTGAGGTAGATATCAGTTTTCTGGTAGTGTTCTCTTGTTTGCTAGTTCTGTCCACTTCAAGAATTGTTCGGATTGGTCCTCTTCACAGTCTCTTAGGGAGTGTTTTCCCACAGTCATCTTTTTTAATGTGAATGGAAATACTTTGTCTCAAAGCAGCTACAGCTAACTTCTCCTTGTCCATCATTTCAAAGCAAACTGGTCTTCCAGAAAGCCCAGCTGCAACCATTTCCTCTCTGAGACCACAGAACTGACTGTTTGTCTTTGCACAAAAGTACCTCTGTAGACTACAAGTGACCAAAAGATACCCAACACTTCTGTAAAGCTCCTAGGCTGTGTGACAGTGTCACTTTGGTGGACTTGATGCAGATGTTTGGAGTCGCTCTGCAGGGACATTTCAGAAAGTGATGAGAACTATTAGTGTCCTGCTTAGGAGTGTCTTTGAAATTGTAGTAAAAGTTGAGAAGTTTTGGTTTGTTCTCAGGAAATAGGAGACTCTGTCCCAAAGCATTTCAAAATCACAGCAGAGTTTACACTGTAAAAGATACAGTATGTTAACAGAATAAAGATGCTAGAGCTCAGGGGACTACTTGTTCCATGTCACATTTTTCAGCTTCATTAATGTACTTCTTCTGAATATCCTGTCCAGTGACACTCTCCTTACTAATTTAAGGGAATCCCTGCAGTAGTAGAAAAATCATGTTTCATTACACACTGTTTGAAGATATATATTTAGGTGAATGTTGGATTAGAAAACAAAAATCGAGATCATACATAAAAAAAAAAGTAACATGAAAATCACTTAAAAAATAAATTATCAATTATAGCTGTATAGACTTCATTTTTTAGAAGTTTCACCCATAGCTTTTGTGGTTACTATGTAGACTACTAAATATGATTTTTGCCATTACAGAGAAAAAGGTATAAGCTTCTTATTGATTTGTCACATTTTAAGGACTTTTGTGGAACTTCCTTGGCATCATTTTATCTGTTTTGTGTGTTTTCAACAACTAGCTAGTAGTCGTTACTATTACCTAAATGAACTGACTTGCTGAACATCTGTGAATAGATTATATGCAAAACATCCGACAAATATAGGTAATCACTATAAAACAAACAGCAGCCCCTTACCTCAGCTGAAGCTGGGGAAGGCCACAAATTGCAGACTTCAGATAGGAATCAGGAAGAAGTAAACTGTGATAAAGAAACATAAAACTAAAAAGGTCCCAAGACTGAGGAGGAAAGAGACAATACCAAAAGCTTTAAATTCTTCCTTTTTAGAATATGGTATTTAGCTGAGTAGCTGGACATTCCACCATTTCTCTGCTTAAAGAAAACTGATGCTGCTGACCTCAGGATTTGGGACAATGGAAGTACGAGCCCAGCGCCAAAAAGGAGGGGCAGAAAAACTGAAATTATTTTTATAAACATTTTAAGGGTATTATTGCTTAAACTTTTATGTATTGATCTGGGCCATGAAAATTGTTGTAACTATACTAACTGTTGCATTTTGATATTACTGAGCTTTAACTAGACAAGCAACAAATTCTTGGCCATTCAGATATGTAATTTTTCTTGTCTAAGTGGTAGAAGGGGTACCTTGTCTAAAAGGTATTAGACATTTAAAAAGTCAGACCTACATATTTTTCAAACTACCTTTTTCACATTTGGAAATATTGCCTCGGCATTATCACATAATTTTATTTTATAAAAAAATTGCATAACATAAAAAAAATAAAATTTCATTTTATACATATATATATATACAGGTTTATAGAAAAAGGTTTCCTTTAACTTTTTTTTTTTGTTTGTTTTCATGAAGACACACAGGGATGTCTTTGAAATAGGATTTAACCATGTGGAAATTTATAAGTTACAGAAATATAAGATGATTTTGCCTATGGATGGATGTTGTTCCTTGGAAGAGTATCTCAGTTTTTTTAGATGTGGGAAGTCGTATGTGGAATAAGCCAAATACGAAGAGAAAAACCTGAGTCATAGTTAAAGAAGCTGAAATCTGTGTATTTGGATTAGATCTACTGCTTACTTGTGATTTCTTACATTCAGTTTTCTTTTTTACTCAGTTTTCTAAGAGTAATGGAGAAATTTTTGACTGTTGAATCTGAGATACTGAGATCTGACTTTCTAGTTCTCTGGTGCCTAATTGGAATCAGTGGAAGTTTTAAAATGTATAGTTAGTGACACTAGTCTAGGAAAGCAACTCACAGGCCCACAAAATGAGTGTATGCTTCTCACGGTAATTTTGCTGCATATCATATCTAAGCTGTAAAATGGGAATAATTGCATTCTCTTTTTTTGGGAATGCTTAGTAAAAATGAAGTCATTGTTCAAGTGGTAGATATGCAAGAAAAAATATCTTTATTCACAGCAGAGTAGAAACAGTTTATGTAAGTAAATAAATGAGCATACAGAGCAGAAAACACTTTCTTTATAAGCTAGCATTATCAGTTTTGTTAGCTCAGTGGTTCAGGTGTAGGGTCATAGCACAGGAAAAATTGGCATGGGTTTACGTAATGAGAGACTGTACCACACTGAATTTGTGCTGGAGAACTGACAGTCACAGCAGTGGCAGCTGGCATCTCCCTGGGGACCAGAACCCAGGACCAGAAGGGGCCCTCCAGGGGCAGCAGGGCTGGCTCTCACTGCCCAGCCTGTCCTGCTGCCCAGCCATGGCTGGCCAGGCGCCTCACCCCATCGTCGGGCACCTCCCTGGGGATGTGGGGCTGCAGGGCTGCAAATAGGCCTGGTGCAGTGGTGCCCACGGCCAGGGGAGGCTGGGGGGACCTGGAGCCCTGCCTTCCTGCGGCATCAGTGGGTCGAGGGCTCACAGTGCTGGGGAGGAGTTGTGGTCCTGAGCCCTGAGCAGAGCAGGAAGAGACACCAAGGAGGCCAAGTGGAGCCTCCAAGGTCTGCTGCAGCCTCCAGGGCTCTGGCATGGAAAATGAGGTGACAAAAATGACTTGCAAACTGTTTTATTTCTGATGTGAATGTTTGACTTCTCTGATTGTACTATTATGTTATTATATCTGTGTCATAAATCTGTGAATTTTATTTTAAAAAGTGCTATTACTTTTACTGTTCTAATTATGTGGACATCTTTACAATTCTGCACTGACATACTCTTCAGGGAAAGAATCCATGTTCCCTCCCAGCTGCTAAGATTCCTCTATTCACTGAAATAATACTGCAGTTGGATTTTAATAATTCTTGTGAACTAATTTTTGTCTTTGAACCTTCCTGAATTCTGTCGACTTTTTTTACTATTTTCCCTCTTCCTTCCAAATCACTTTGTCTTCTTTTCTGAAATCCTTGAAACATTCAGAATAGCAGGTTAGGCTCTATGTATTTCCTTGTCTTTACTATCAGATTTCTACCAACAGTATGTTATGTGTTTTATTTTCTGATGTATTTTTGACAATGTGTCCTTTCTAATACTCTGACCTACCAGACCTTTATGTCCCGTTTTTTATGAAAATCCTTCCATTGTCTCTTGTGCATCATGTGCATTTTCAATCTCCAGTTTCCTGAAATATTAAATCTGCTTTCATGTTACATATTCTAGCTTCTGCATTTTTTCAGTTAATGTCTGTGGATTCTTCTATTGAAAAATCATATCCCAAATAACACTGGTATTTCTTGAGTATTTCTCCTTGTTTTTATTACTTATTTTCTACTTTTATATCTTTTGCATTTCACGGAGATTTTTTTAATGTATTTTCTTTCCTCTGAGTGCTACCATACTCCTTGATTAAATTACTTGTTTTTGTTTTTGTTTTTTTTTCAAATTCACCATGGCATCTCTTCTTCACTTCTATGTGATTTTGACTGGAGATAGGATGAACTCCATAAAGGTTTGTTAGCTGACTTTTTTTTTTTCTTCTTCTCTGTTTACTATTATCAAACCTTTATAAGAAGGATGTTTCTTCCAATGTACAATATATGCTTCAGCTTTCTTGGAATATGGTCTTGTTTCCTTCTGTTATGCTAATCAATGGCACATAAGTTTTCCTGTGTTGAGTCTGTATCTCTGCTCATATCACTACTCATTTAGTGTTCAAAAATCTGTCAGCCATGAGTTCTGGTTTGCAGAGAGCTTGCTCAGACCCTGGATAATTAGTAATGACACATGATCTACATTTTGATTGAAAGATCCAGTTCAATACACTCTGTGTGCATGCCGATTGGTAAAATCTGGCAGGAAAGATGATCAGTTTTTCATTTCCTTTTGTCTGCCTTGCCTGAAGATAAATGCTTCATAAACCATATAATTTCCTAAAGTGAAAAGGTCAGCTAGAATACTAAGGGCATTTTCAAGGACATCTTCATCTCTGCCACTTACTGTTAGTCAGTGAATCATGTCTTCTACATTACTGCCCATGCAGCACAGATGAAATGCAACTTGAAATGCACTTTTGATTTTAGTGCATCCAACATTTGTGTGCTTCTTCTTTTCCAACACTGTTGAACAACAGCTCTGTCCTAGTGAGAACATAATGCTTGAAATAGAGCTATTACAAATATCAGATTGCTATATCTCTTTTTGTTCTGGTTCTGACTCTAAATTTTTCTTCCTCAGTATTTATTTCAGTGTAATGTGTTGAAAATTTGTTCTCACTGAATTGTTATGATTCTATTACTACACATCTTGTGACCTACTCTCTTTTACTTAGTGTTAAATGAGTTAAATCTCAGTATTAATGACCACATGGTTGACCTTTGACAAAGTACCTTTGAAGACCTGTCTGCTAACAACTGTAGTCTCACAACTGGAAGCTAAGTCTACTTGTAATCATAGAATCATAGAATAACCTAGGCTGGAAAGGACCTTAAAGACCATCTAGTTCCAACCCCCCCCCCATGGGCAGGGACACCTTTCACTGGACCAGTCTGCTCCTGAACACCTGCAGGGATGGGGCATCCACAACATTGCTGAGCAACCTGTTTTGGTGCCTCACTACCCTTACAGGTGAAGATTTTCTTCCTAATATCTAATCTAAACCTGTTTGGTCAAAGTTATTTTCCTCTTTCCCCTCATCCTGCCACTACATGCTCTTGTAAATAGTTTCTCTCCAGTCAATCAGCTTGTTCTCTAGGGTGCCATGTTGATGATTATTTTGGAGTGATATTTCATTGCACTTTATTCTTTTTTATTTTCTCTGATTTTTTTTTCTTTGTCAACCGAAGAGATCAAGATCATTGTATTATTGACAAAAATCTATGGGGAAATGTGCCTTATAAAACCCTGTAGTTTTTGAATGTCAATTTTGGATAGGCATGAGGCATCTGGGATGAGAAGAAATGTCCTCAAGTCATGCCAGGAGAGGTTAAGACTAGATATTAGAAGAAATTTATTCACTGAAAGGATTATCAAGCATTGTAACAGGCTGCCAAGGCAACCAGACAAGTTATCATGCCTGGAGATATTTAAAAGGCTTAGAGATATGACACTTAGTGATATTGATATGGTTTAGTGGTAGACTTGGGAATGTTAGGTTTGCAGTTGGACTCGATCTTGTATGTCCTTTTTAACCAAAGGATTCTATGATTTTACATTTCTTGATTATCCTGTTGGTTGAATAAAGAGTTTTCAGGGATGAAGATCACAGGTGTATGGGCTGATTGCCCTGTTAGAAAATGCTTTGGTATAAGACTTTTAATTGTGCATTTTGGCAGAAAACTCTGTATTATTTTTCATCTTCTGACATTACCAATTCTATACAGATTGTAAGAAATAGTGCAGGATGATTGTTCAAGGGTCTCCATATGATTTTCTAATATCCAACCCAAACCTCCCCTGATGCAATTTCAGGGCATTCTCTTGGGTCCTCCCGCTGGTCACAGAGAAGAGATCAGTGCCTGCCCCTCCTCTTCCTCTCATGAGGAAGCTGTAACTGTGATGAGGTCTCTTCTCAGTCTCCTCCAAGGCTGGACAAACCAACTGACCTCAGCTGCTCCTCATACGGCTTGCATGCATACATATTGTTACAAAACTTGTTGAAGGAAAGACTCACATTTTCTGTAGGATCTCTAAGCACTGAGGTGATTAAAACATTTTTCTCATACTGTTTTTAATTATTTATGTTAATAAAAAACACACTGGAAACATACCCTTGGAGGGGTAATGCATGAAAAATACAACCCTTATCTGAAATTAAATCCTGCAGAGTATCAGAGTAAAAATTTTGAAATATTTTTCTTTATTCCTGAGCAAAATATTAGACAATTAGCACACTGGGGATCCAAAATGAACAGGTGCAGCTGGCCACATACTATGTAGTGCCTATCTCTGTCAATTGTCCATTTTTACTACATGACATTTCAGTATTGTCCAACTTGGTTGAGTTCCTGGTTGAGTAGGGAATCCCATTTTAAGCTTGCAATTCTTCTGTGCATTGCATAAGGAACAAGCTGTTGCCAATGAATGTTCTAGAACTAATTAGGAAAAAATATTCTTCCTTTTTATATGACAGTTACATATATTGTGTTTTAAAAACTCTACTTTTTGTATGATATATACTAAAATTTAAAAAGTGCAGTAGGTACTCATAAATGCATACATGGAAATTGAAATAGTTTCTAATTTATATATTTACTATTCACATTACCTGTGTTGATAAAATTCTCCATTCAGTGACTATAACTCCTCATTTCACTTCACAGACAGAGAGGAAACATCTGAGTGCCAATCTGAGTGCCAAATAGGCTCCACTAATCACTGAAGTTTGCTGGAGTAAAACAGGAGAACCAAAGAAAATCCTGAAAGAAAACAGCAGGGTAAATGAAGTGTTTTCAAACACTTTTTTATTAATATTCTTTAATTAGAAAATCTAAACTTACTCTGTTTCAAGTATAACCTTCTTGTAGCTCATGTTCAAAAAAAAGGCTAGTGTGCGAGCATAAGTACCTCCTCTTTTGCAAGACTCATGGCTTTCACCAAAATATATGATATATTCAAAGCATTACTGTAATGAGTTACTAGTTTAGAATAATATAATAGAGAATGCAGCCTGGTGGCACCATCCATAAATAAAGGAAGACCAGTGATTCATTCATTTCCTCTGTTCCCTATTGGATTCTGTTGCTATTTGTGACCAAGAAATTACAAGAGAAAGCTCAGAAATGATGGGAAAGGGCAGCACGCTCATGAAGCTCAGGGAGAAATGAGTGGAGTGACTGAGCACTGCTAATGCAAAGAAAAACCGACCAACACAAAAGAGTGTTCTTTAGCATATATATATATATATCTATATCTATATATATATATCTACATTGGTTGATAGGAATAGCTGGTTGTGCACATTTTTTACTCTGAATTGCTTTTAGAAAAAGTGATCAAAAAGAAAAAAAAGAATTGGAAGAGAGTAATAGGCCTGAGCTTGCTGCAAGCCATGTGTTCCTTCCCTGAGATAGGGGACACCCAACATCATGACAGTGACCATATTATAGAGATCGATACTGAGAATCACATTTATATTGCAAGTGGTATGTTCTGTCAATTGCAATTTTAACTTTCATTGTGATTTCAGTACATTGCAGCATCACTCTGATAAATGAAAATCCTGTGTACTGTCAAATAACTTTAAAGAAGTAAATTTCACATTAAAATTAAACCATCTACATTAAACAGTAGCCTGCCACCGTCTTATTCTTAAAAAAACCCAAACCCCCGAAACTGGCAATGTTCTGAACAATCACCTTGTTTGAAATTGTATTCTGTTTTTTTTTTCATGATACCTATGGAGTCCAAGATTTTGAACTCCAGTCCCAGGAAGAGATCAGCCAAATTCTACTCACTGAAATGCTTACCATGGCACAGTACAATTTTCTGTTTTCTCTGGGACTTCAGAGCCTGTGCCAGTTCTCATATCAGTTAGTTAAAGCAGTCAGGTTAAGCCACTGAAATCCCACAGATCTGAACTACATAGCTCTATTGCCAACCTCACAGTTTTGCTTCATCTTGAAGCCAGTGTGTCTCTTCAAGTCCTGGGTTTGGAAATATTTCCACTGTGTAGAAAGACCAATTTCCATTTTTAAAAGTAAACTTCTGATGATATGATAAATAGCAAAAGACTGAGGCCACTAATACTGAAGCCTGAATATCCAGAAGGTAAATTAAAAGAACATAATATCTGCTATTTTCTAAAAAATTATAAAAATAATGAAAATATCAACTTTTAAACAAGTAAGAAACTTTTCTATCTGCCTAATTACTTTTTGAATCTATGAAAAATTTCAGCTCCTATAGTGATTTTTTGTCATGTTTCCCATTATTACTTCTTCCATTAATTATTTCATTTATGTTAAAAAAATACTCAACTACACTGACTTTGTGCAGTGCAAGAACAAATTCAAGATTTATTTAATAATATTCAGCAGATTTTGTGCTATCATTTTAGCAACTGAACACCATGTCAAAATAGATAGACCCCTGAATGAGTGAAGCTGTTGCTTCTATATGTATATCCATACATTAATAAGGCATCAAGAAAAATCACTAACAGGATGCTAAAATGAGAATGAACATGAAGACATGTAATTTGGATAGATATGTTCAGCTTTTATGTAATGATAATTGAAGGTAATAAATACATTTTATAGCATACTACAAGCTAACTGGTAATCCTAGGAATGTGTTCTGCTTATTAGACTACACTAAAGTGTGTACCATGAGATCTGTACCATGGGAGTATGTACTCTAACATCTGTTTCTCAGAGTAAGCCAGTGTAGAATGACCATGCCAGCTCACACTGTTCTTGAACATTCTTTTGTATCCATAATTTTTATGTGTGTGTAGATATATATATATGGGGATGTATGTGTGTGTAGGCAGAAATTCATTCTATCCAACTGCAGACAAGTACAATGAGTCTCAGTGCCTGCTCTTCTACAGTCTGTGGAAATCTAGTTATTAAAATCAAAAGAAAATGCAAATAATTAATGCAATCTTATCATAGATCCTTGCATTTAGTCCATTACATTGCATCAAAAACTGCACAAACTCTATTGATTATTTTTCCAGAGATTATAACTGGAGTTTAGAGACTGTTTTTGTGTAGACAACTACATTACAGATATCTAAATTTAGGCAAAAAAAATTCTATCTATATTTATTTCAATATGTTATAGACTTTTCAGTATCAAATGTTCCCACTACCACATCTTCCACCAGCCCTTCTCTGTTTGTAAACAACAGGCCTAGTGGGGCACAACACCTGGTAGGCTCACTTAGCTAGTTTTGAAGTCCAAGATATTCAACAGAAATGGATGAAGACATAATGTTCTTAACTAAAAAATTATGCAAATACACACATATTTGAATATTTAACTTGTAAGTAGATGAAAGCATCTTGGCTGTTTGTTTGGCAGCTCAGTTATCTCTATCACTTTTATAATACATTGCATTGAAAGAGAATAGCATAGCTATTTGTTGGTATCTGTGTTTAATAGCACCAGCATCAGAAGTTCTCTTTCTATGGAAGACCCACAGCTGTCACTAGAGACACTGCTCAAAAATTATTTAGATGGCTCACTAATATGTTCATACTTTGAATTGAAAAACTTGTGAGTTTTTTATTGCCTTTATTTGAATCTAAACAATTTTGAAGGTTGTTGTTTGTTTTTTTTTTCCCAAAAATTATTTCCATCATTATTGGGGTAGAAGGATCTCCAGTCAATTTTTATTCCTTATTATCTTATACCTTACCCTTGCCTAAATCCATCTGCACATCTTAAAGTTGTTTTTTTTTTAAAGTATTGCTATCTCTGCTTTATAGCTGAGAGCCAATAAAGCCCCCACTGCAACCCTATCTCGCTGTGTTGCAAGCCCATGTATCCTAATTTATACATGTTTAGACACCCCTCCTCTACTTTTTTCATGCCTCCCCCCCCCAACAGTAAACACTGTGGGAAATAATCTTCCCAGTATGAGTCTTTTCCTTTACTAAATGCTTTGAAAAAGAGTGAAATAGTTAATAATGCTAAACTGTAAAATCACTTTCTCAGTTTCTGCATCACATGAAATAAAGAGGACATTTCACAGCTCAGAACTATGGCATATGGCCCTCTGCTTTCTCAGGAAAATGTCTCTCTAGGTAACACTTTGTCGTTTGAATTTTAAAAGCTTCTTTTGCAAGCTCATCATCCTTTGAGTTTGCTTTCCTTTTTATAGTAAGAGATTAAGCTGTGGAGAACATCTAGAGCTCTCTTTTGGAATCTTCAATACTACCATTCGTGTTACATGAGTGAACATATGCCTGGAAACATGGATTTAACTAAAAATGTTTTTGTTTGGTTGGTTTGGCTTGGTTTAGTTTTTGTTTTGGTTTTTTGTTTGGTTGGGTTTTCTTAATCTAACAATATGCATTTTTTTTCCTCAAAGAATATTCATTACATATCATTATGATGATACTAGTAATTTGTTTTGGTCAGGAACTGGATGGAAAAAATTTTTTTAAAGTTTGTGGGTGGCACTGAAAGGCCCATGTAACCATGTCTTAATTGCTCCCCCTACCTCCTTAAATATAGTTCCTCAATGCCTTTCATCGCTGTATGAATCAGAGATTGATGTCTGAGGTCAGGTATGAAAATAATTGCAATCAGACTCTTTTCTTAACATCAAAATCAAGAAGGAGAATATAGTCTCTGCTTCTCTGGTTTGAGTGCTTTTGGATTTATTTATATAATCTGATGACAGCTGGGGCTAAGCCTAACCAACTGCAATGTCAAATTTGATGCTCTGTGTGTTCACTTTTAGGCTGACATTACAACAGAGCAGCATTTAGGGATCCCTAAGTCTACTGATAAAAATACATTTATCTTCGGACATTAAATGTGAATGTTAATGTTGAGGTGCAAGAGTTTGGTCCTCTAAAAAGTATAGAAAGATTTGTTGAAAATTTTATTTTCTGGTGGAAAGACAATCTAGCTGGCTGATCATCAGCTAAATGGCAAGCAGCATAATACTTCCTTTTGTTGTACCTCAGTATCTAGGAGGTACCAAAGAAAAAAATAGAAAGGAGAAGAGAGGGTGAGAGAGAGAGATAAAAAAGGAGTGATCATTTTCTTTCTTCAAGTATCCATAATGGAATTATATTTATCAGTCTATGGAGCTTGAGAGGAATATCAGTATTTATGTTTTATTGCACATATAAATATGAACAGTCTTCAAAAAAACTATACCTTAAAATGATTTAAATATTATCCTAAAATAATGATTTGAGTTCAGTCTTGATTAGGTTTTCACTTGTCTGTCATTGCCAGAGAGTAGGTAGATAAGAAAGGTGGGTGGAATTCTAGCAGCTTAAATCTTAACAGGTGCCAGTTTCTCAGGGAACACCATGAAGATTTTGATAATTATTCTGATTACTTTTATCTTAATATTTTGTGCTAACAGGCAGTATTCTGAACTGCTAGAATGTAGGAATGTGTTTTGACTTTTAGTCTATTAAATGAAACAGCATTTATTTTGACATTAATACCATGTTTATTTTAGTAGGAAACAGAAATGAGTAGCACAAAATACAATCTCTTCACGGTTTTATTAGAATAAACCCTCATGTGCATCATCTGGTTTTTATTGCTACAGCAGTTATTGCAAAAGAAAAACACCCAGGCAGATAAATATATACAGAAAAGGACAAAGAAAAAGACAGAAAAGTAATACAATTTGTTCCTCACCCAGTAGACAGGTTTTTACATTCTCCATCTAACTTCCCTTCCTTTTAGGTATCACTCTCGGTAATGACTCTAACAGGTATTAACAGATTGGGAAAGTCCATGTAGTGCTTTGAATCTACTGATGTACATTTTTTCAAAAGAAATTCTAGGCAATTACAAAAGTTGTTCATAACATTTTATGAACAGTTCATTAACAAAAAAAAATCCAGCAGAATTAATTTAAACATATCCCATGGGACAAATTCACTGCAGGTTTAAATCAATACAGCCTCTTCTTGCAAATCTTCTTCCATACAAGGTAGTTAAACCCATTCAAGGTATGTAGCAATGGTTGTCATAAATTTTGGCTCCTAATCTATGTCTAGATTCAAAAAAATCTGAACTCATACTTTCAAGGAACAAAGTTCAAAAGATTTGTTTTTAAAGGCAGGAATTTATTGACTGCCTAATTGAAATCTTAGCAGTCTTGCCAACTTAGTCTGCATCTAACTATTGTGGGTGTCCAGGTTCCAGCCAGGAGAAGGCTAATTTTTGCAGTAGCCAGGAGGAGTATGGCTGGAACCTGGAGTTTGTTCTATACCACATTATTTTCTAGGGATGGGGGAAAGGTCTGCTTCCAGGCTGGTGTAGTGTGGTGGCGGGAGTGGTCGGGTATTGTCTATTGTTGGGGAGTTTCCGTGTGAATTATTCACCTCTTTCTTGTACCCTCTATCATTAATATTGTTCCTTTTACTGCTTGGAGTTTTTTTGTCTCATTGTTGTTTCTAGTGTTATCAACACTATTCTTATTCTGATTCCAAAACTCAACACTGTAACAGCTACTGAGAAGAAATTATCTCTACCCTAGCTGAAACAAGGACAAAACCTTTCAGTACTAATAACAGAGATAGAACTATTATATGGGCACTCCTTAATTTCTGCTCCTTTGCCTCCTGGTGTATGTGCCCTTCTGTTTCCAGATCTTAAGGTTGGTGCTTTCATCCCTATGGTGGAAGGGAAGTATGGTTGGTTGTCAACCTCTGCTGTCCTTCACTGGAGATAATGTGGTGCTGTCAATGATAATTTTTTCTCCTTTATCTACTCATGATAATTTTTACAGGTCTGCTGACATGATTTCACATCTTGTATTGGTCTACAGCGTCACGTTACACCCAATTTTACTTTTTATGATGGCTTTTACTGGCCTAGAACCAGCTCTATGTTTGTTATTCTTTAACTGACACCTGGTGAGTTGTTTATAGGAGTTAGTCTCTGGTTGCAGGGTCTGCGTCCCATCCACTGTCATCACGGGGCTTTGCTCCTCTAGGCTGCATTCTCTGTCTCTACTTTTCAAGGCCTGCATTGTCACTCCAGGTCTATTTTTCCCTGCAGACTCTAAAAGTCATGGCAATGTCATATGAAGATAAACAAATTAGCCATATCTTCCCAGTCAGTTAGAAAAATTGCTCTTACACCTAAGCCAAGTCACCAAGGTAGGTCACAAAAAAAGCTAAGACAAAATAATCTTGACAAGCCTTAGTCCTGAGGCCACATAAATTCTGTTCAATGTCTGCCCCTTGTTGCTAGCAATGACAATACCATGAAACAGGGTAGCAAAGAGGATATAAAAGTACCTGAAATTTGAAGAGATTTTCCTAGTGAATAGAAAGTGACCGAGCAAGCAGAGAAAGATATCATGAAACTCCTATAGAGAGTTTAATATGTCCTTCAAAATTATCCAGTGATCTCTAGCATTTGATGAATATGTCACATCCGTTGACACTAAGAAAGAAGAAAAAACTCAGTCAGTTGTAATAGTAAAAGAACTATTGAACAAACTGGATATATCCGTAAGTATTTAATAATTATCCTTTCTCTATCAAGGACTTGAGAACACCTCTGCTTTTGTCTTGTCTGTGTAAAGAGGTAGCTTTGCCAAATTAATTTTGGATATACTTCTTTTCAGATTAAGTCAGTATTTGAAAAGTGTTTGAGAGAGAACAAAAAATGTATTATTTCCAAACAGTCTGGTCATCAAATTAAATTTTTTTCTTTAAATACTGTGTCAAGTTTTTTGCATAGTCTTATAATGTGAATTTTAAAATCCTGGAGGGAAAAAAGGGATGAGGGTGTCCTTTAAAGTCTGGCTTCTCCCTATACAGTTGAAAAAGATACCTATCAGTTCCTTTTGCCACAGTGGTTTTCTTTGATATGGTAATTTGGCCATTAGTCTTGTATCACAGAATATTTACTATAGGGAAAAAAAAGGAAAAAAAACCCGAAACAACAAACCAGGGAGAAAGCACATTTAAAATACAAATGTGCCATCAGGACTGAATCTTTTTTAACATTTTGGCATGTAAGACCTGGATATGAATGATATAGCTTCTCTCCGAACTGCTATTGTCAGTGACATACTATTTGCACATTTGGAAAATGTTATGGTTGAGCTCACAAGTTGAACTTAAGGAGGAAAATTAAGTATATACTGAGTACAAAATGTTCTGTATTTTTGAAATAAAGAAAATGAGGAGAAATACAGATCTCTGCTCACTAGTGGGTGTCCCTCTCTGAGATATGGCATTGTATTTCCTCTGTTTCCTAGGGGGTCAATTAATGTTTAGGTATTACATGCAAAACGAAGTGATTTCTAAAAAGAAAAGGGATTTTGAGTTTTTTCCAAAATACATATAACTTTATGACCAGGGCATTATAATGGAGGAGATAGATCCAGATCCTCTGAGATAAAGAAGATAATTGAACCTCTCTCTTTGGACAGGCAGTGTAATCACTGAGAGGCAAAGGAACTGATGAAAGAGGATATGAGAGGATTAGGAAGAAAATTATTTATGCCTCCTCTTCTTTTGGACTAAATTAATAGGATATATTCATCAGTTTTGACAGAAGAATGTTAGTTAACTGAAATCTGGAAAAGTGTCATTGTCTTGAGGCAATAAAAAAGCTCAGAGGTACACTACTGCTCCCCCTCCCCAAGACTGATGTTTTCACTCTTTCCTCAAGAACAAATCTGTCAACTTCTTTCTCAATATACTGGGTCCTACTCCTACCTGAATGTGATTCTCTGTCCCTCTATAGGGAACCTAAATTAATAATCTGATATTCATTAAAAACATAAATCACTAGTGATAGATTTAATAAAATAAATGCTCAAAATGTGTTCTTTGTTGTTCATGGCTTGATAAATCTACTTAAAATTTCAGTTCAGAATATTGTACATAAGCATTTATGATCTGTACCTTGGTACCATAGGATGCCAACATGCCAATTATGATAATGGAAAAAAGCCACAGACTCATAGGATCATAGAATATTCTGAATGGGAAAAGAACCACAAGAATCATCAAGTCCAACTCCTGGCTCAGCACAGGAACAACTCTAAAAGACACACCATGTGCCTGAGAGCATTATCCGAATATTTCTTGAACTCTGTCTGGTTTGGTGCTGTGACCACTTCCCTGGGGAGCCTGTTTCAGTGCCCAACCACCCTCTGGGTGAAGGACCTTTTCCTAATATCCAACCTAAACCTTCCTTGACAGAGCTTCAGGCTATTCCCTCAGGTTCTATCACTGGTCACTGAAGAGAAGAGGATGTAGACTGTGTGGCAAATTCCAAGTAATTTCAGGATTGAATGGGAGTTTATCATTCTTGCAGTCATGGTCCTCCAGCTCACAGCTCTGGGACCCCTAGAACCCATCACTGATCTTGAAGACTGAGATGAAGAAAGCATTAAGCATCTCTGCTTTGTCTGTGTTCCTGTTTGTGAGGTGAACATTGTTATCAAGTAATGGGCTGATGTTATTTCTGGTCTGCCTTTTGCTATCAAAATTTTTTAAAAGTCCTTTTTATTGTCACCTAGAATACTAGCCAACTTCAACTCTAACTGAGTTTTAGCTACATAAATTTTCTCTCTACAATGGTGAACAGCGTCTCTGTAGTCCTCCCACACCACCTGACCTTGCTTCCACAGGACGTACACTTTCCTTTTTAGCCTTAACTCCAGCAGAAGTTCTCTGTTCAGTCAAGACAGCTTTTTGTCTCGCTCCTTGTTTTACGACATTTTGGAATTGTCTGCTCTTGTGGTCTTAGCAAATGGTACTTTAAAAAGCACCAACAGTGGTGGACTCCAGCACCTCCCAAAGCATTTTTTGTGGGGACATTAATAACCAGTTCCTTGAGCAGCCGGAAGTCTGTTCTCCTCATATCCAGAGTTGAAATTTTGCTAGCATTTTTCCTTCTGTCACCAGAAATTTTAAACTCAACTGTTTCATGGTTGCATGTGGCCAAAATGGCCATCAGTCACTACTTCACATGAGACCCTTTCTGTTAACATGCAATAAATCAAGGAGGGCACCTTTCCTAGTTAGGTCTGTAGTACCTGCAGCAAGAAGTTATTGTTTAGGCGTTTTAGAAATGTTCTGGACCTTTTTGTACCATCTGTGTGGTATTTCCAGTTAGCATTTGGCAAGTTGAAGTCCCCTATAAGGACAGGGGTGGCAGATTTAGAGGTGTCCTTTGTTTTCTTAAAGAAGAATTCATTGGTTTTGTCAACTTGTGTAGTCTGTAGCAGAATCCCATAATGGCATCTGCTTTATTTGTTTGTCCCTTAATCCTTACCCAGAGGGTCTCAACTGTGCCACCACCAACTGCAAAAAATTAATATATTAGCACTGTGTTCCATTTATGCTCTGCTACAATCTCATGAAAATATTTTATACAATCATCTTGATGATTTAATTATTATTTTTAAATTTCTATTGTAAAAGTGAAAAGTAATGATGATCCTTTTAATCTAAAATAATTATAATGATAACAATGTCACCAGAATTCTTTGTTATTATCTTTTATATTCAAAATATTCCAGTTCTGCTATTTATTTTGAAGTAGAAGCATAGGAGTTGTTTGTTGAGAATTTTGTTACTTGTATTTTGTATATTTACACTAGTGATGCTTAATCCAACATGGCACACCATACTATTTCCTGTGATATTCTCCTGATACTAGTATGTCCACTTGAAAGTATCTTCATGGATTTTTGTTTTGGGTTGGGTTTTTTAATCATACATTAAATAGGTTTTTTAATAAGAATTAATGAGAAATATTTTCACTGTGCCTCAGAAGTTTTGGAAAAGTCAAAATTTAGTATGAAATGCCACAACTATGTTCATATGTGCTGGTTTAAAGATAAGCCAGATGGAGATATGCTCAGGTTCAGGTGGGAATGCCCGGTACCTCCCCTGGGGCAGGGAGTTTCACAGTGGGTGATTTAACTCTGTGAGTCATGGAGATATTTTGTGATTCTTTGATGGTTTGGGCCATTGCAACTGCCTATTGTGCCAGTTCCTAATAGCCCATTAGCAGACATGACCCCTCAGGCTAGGTAGGAAGGTGCTAATACCTCCCTGGAGGGGAGTTATCATGGCTGAGTCATTGGTGTGAAGACAGATACATTCCCCTGCCTCACAGGGTTCTTTAACACTCAGTTTGTATCCTGAGGTGTCAGGTGTGCCCTGGGCAGCTGCTGCAAATGATTCGTTATTAACAGTTTATCAGAAATGACACAGAGGATGTAGAATACATAGTTACACACACCCACGTATGGGGTCGGTCCCAGCTGGTCCCAACCGCTGTAACTAGGACATCAAGCTAGAATGTCCATTTATTTCCATGAGGAAATAATCAAGTAATATCTAATAATAAGATAAAATTTCACATCAGAATTTTTTACCTTAAACTTTCTATTTCTGAAGTGAGTAGCAAACTGTTGGGATATATTTATTCTATGTCATGAGCAAGAAGTAATACAATACTTTATAGTGCCTATGCTTCACAAATTAAGCCAAGATACTCAAGGTACTCTGATTGCCTTAATATAGTTATGTGTTTTGCAGGTTTATAGAATGGGTTTGTTTAGACTATAAAAGAGAGATTGAAGATGACACTCTCTTCTTAAGCATATCACATGTACTTTAATATATATAGATCAGTAGAGCTGTATATTTGATGCCATAGGCTGATCTGAAATGTTGTATAGTAAATAGATGTACAGACATGGACATAGTAAAAATAATCCTTGACTAATCACTTTGGTCTCATATATTTATGGGGGGATATTTAATAATTTATTTCTGGTTCTTATAGTGACATCACTACAATTATTTGAGCTGACAAACTAGTACAGTGATACTAATTTGCCATGGATGTCGAAAACAAAGATAAGAAAGAGACAAGGAAAATTTACCTACCTTCCTTTGGCTGTGGAACAGTAAAAACAGTATAGAAGGCAATCCCACTAAGGCTGGAGAAACTTAACTCTGTATTCTCTAAATGCATATATCAGAAAAAGACCACACTGTTTGACAGAATGAGCTGACAATTAGTGACAGCAAGTGAAGTCTTATCTAAAATGGAAGTAGTGAGATGGAAATAGAGGGAGAAAAATCAATGAAAATGTCAAATGTAATAATAAAGATCAAGATCAATAGTTCACTTTGAGGAATATGATAACCCTTTGCCAAACAGAAGGATTTTGCTATAGTAGTAGTCGTGAATTCACTGACACACTGATGCATCTCCCCATGAAGATTAATGGTGATTTAAGTCCAAGGACTTAACTTCAGTTCATGTTGTTGTATTTGGGAGTAAAATGTGCTCCATTTTATTGCCAACTATTTGATTATGCAGAGAACATAGTCAACACTCTAAATCACTTGCCCAGCTACTCTGTCTGTAAAAGAACTATTACTACTCCTTACAGTGATTAAAGGCATGAAAAACAATCTACAGGAGAAGTGACCAGTGGAGCTGAGAAGCTGAAGAGGAAAATGAATTAAATGAACTCAGAAAAATTATTTTGTGTAACAGTGTTGTTGCAGGGCTTTCTCATTCTTCTTAAACAGTAAGAAGGTAATCCTCTGGACTTCCTAACTGGCATTCTTAACGATGAGACATGATGATATCCAATGATATTTGATGTATCAGTAGTTCTTTGGTCAATTTAGTATTAGTTTGAAAGCTGTCAGATATTCTTCTAAGTAGAGTATTTGATTGACACTAAAGATTTCATTACCAGAGAAAAGTTCTAGCCTTGTCCAAAACTGGGATGAAAATTTCCTTCAGTATAAAGTTCCACAGAAGAAAATCTAGCTAATGTGTCTTTCTCTACAGTCCTGTAGTGAGAGGTTCCTCTCACTGTATGTTTTCATATGAATCAAAGCTTGCTTCAGAATAACAGTTCTCTGCCCCTTCCCATCATTAACAGGTTTCTTGGAATGATTTCATCCTTAAATCGCTACTATTTGGATGAAGCTTCATTGTTGCTGTCATTAGATGTCCTTCTGCTTCTAGGAAGTTTTTACACAGTGCCTTCTTTTTTGTTGTTGGTAATAATTTTAACAACTATTGGTTGTTTCAATTTCTCTTACATGCTTCACTTCACATTTTTAAACTATGTGACTATATTTGAGAATCTCATTGCCTAAAATAAATTATTTTAATTTGTTCAACTATATTTAGTCTGTACTTTGACATTGATACTTCTACATTTATGATTCTGTATCTAATTATTATGATACAGAAATTGCTCTATATCCAGCTCTGACATGCAGATTGCTAGAAATCTTTTCAGATTTTAATACTTTATACTCAATAAAATGTTTTCACTCTCTTCCTCTCAAAGTTTATTTTTTGCTTATGTAATTCTCCTTCCAAAGTGTAGTTTTGGACTGTTGAATAGTCTCATGTTGCAAATGTAATATCACACTCCCATTACAGAATATACTTTTATAAAGACTGAACTCAGACCACTAGTATGTTCTTATTTAGTAAAGCACACATTATAATGAAATTACGTCTAGAACTTAATCTAATTAGTTCATGATTTTACTAATGTTAGTTAATAAATTAACTAATTCTCTTAGTTTAAATAAAACTAATTTAAATTCATAAAATCAAACACAATGAGGAGATAGAGACTAAAGAAAAAGGTACATAAGTGGCGTGTTCAAGTCCCCTAGTTTCAGAAATTAGGCAATGTCTGTCTCATTAGGTTACATATCTTAATATTTAAACACAGTCACAGACAACTTTTGAACTGGCCTTTTGATATCTCCATGTTCCTTGAGAGTTATTCTCTCACACAGAGTTCAGTGTAAAGATGCTTTGTTTTCAAACTTAGTTGTTGCAAATATTCATGCGTAAGTTTTATTTCATTGACTGAATGGTCCCATTAAAGTTAATCAGATTAATGCCTCGAGCCACTAAAGCACAAGTTCAAGAGTCTGCAGGACCAGGGACATAATTGCTGTATATTTCTAGTGAAGGAGAATAAAATGATCTGTGAAGAATTCATGTTACATAATAAAAGTGTACTGATTACTTCTGAACTCATTTTGATAAATTCTACACAATTTACTTTTAATCAGCTCTGAAATACTGATGTGATATGTTGCATGGGAATTATTATTTGATAAATGGGCATATTTTAGGTTCCATATTGAGTCCAGATGGTTACAGATTCCTTAATATATCTATCCATGTGGCATTTGCACATTTGTGTATCTCAGTCTTCCTCTCATTTATGTTTAATGATGGATTGAATCCAAACAATGCAAGATGTTCTTCAGCATGCTAAGCTTCTGTTGAGTGGACTGATAGTCAGATCCTTCTGCACAGGATCCTTTTTCTTTCAGCCTACTTTATTTCAAAACAATCAATCACCATTTGAAACAGTTTTATTGACAACACTTCATGTATAAGAAAGTGATAGCACAAAGAGCCTCTCCAGTTATCCATGCAGGAGTCTGACTTCACAGTTGTGTGCAACATCCTTGTTAGGTTATCAATTCTATAGGACTTTTGAACAAACTTATAGTTTTGTATATATTATCATTTACAGATCTGTCTTTGATCATTAAAACAAGCTGCAATTTTCATTTAACTTGGAATATTCGGATTATTTAGGATTTTGTGGTTTGGTTTGGGTTTGTTTGTTTGTTTGATTTAGTTTGGCTTTTTGAGGGAAATATAAAGAATTCCAGATTGTCCTACCACTTTTGTGTGTCACATCCTCTCACCTCCATTGTCCCCTATTTCTCATCCACTGATGGGAAACTGTTTTCCTTTTGCTGAGGAAATAGAAGACTAATTGGTTGGATTCCCACCAAAGAATTCAATTAACTGAGATAACAACTTCTTCCCTCAGGTCAGGGAGTCCTGTGAGACATCAGCTGAACTTTACTCTTCTAATGGAAGAAATATCGTGTTCACTTGCACTAAGTTCTGAATGTGTTGGTAGCCATAAAAAAGAAAATTAGCAAACAATAGCTTTTGTGTGTGTTTCATTGTCTTTATAAATCAATGCTTCAGTGCTGTGGACTTACAGTATGTTAAAATTTTCAGTGTTTGTTAGACTTCTGCTCTGCAAACACAAGTACACCCAGTAACCTCGAGTGAGGAAGGAATAGTTTTTTACATATTCACTTTAACACCTATTTGAGTTTAGAGTTCCTCTCTTCAAATGTGGCTTAATATTGGTTTCTCATTGGATACATGCATCACTGCCCTCCCACATATCTGTCTCTATTCCTGTCTTTATTATATCATATGGATTAAAAATTATTAAATACTGCTGAGGACAATTAACTTTTAATAATAAAATGTGTCTATTGTTAAATATATTGTCACCTGTGTTGATTTTAAAACGCAGCAGGAAAACCAAGCTTACTTAAACTGTCCCCTTTTGATAGAGGAGGGAAAAAATATTATGAAAGATTATAAGTTGGAGTCACAATGTACTAAAGAAATCACAATAAACACAACAATAATTGTAAAAGACTGTACAAAAGAGGGAATGCTTTAACCAAAAAAGACAAGATGTCGCCTGCCTCCCCTAGAGCAAAACCAAGATGGTGTCCATTCCCATGATGCATATCACATAGTTTTCCCCAGACAATAACAAAATGGTGTCCCTTTCCATCTGCACTCCACATAGCCCCCTGGGAACAAAGGCAAGACAGAAGAGAGCTCCTGCAACAACCATTTTGCTCCCCTCAGCCTGGAAAACAGTGGAAAATAGGAACAAAATCTCCACTGTGCTGGGTAGTGTGGTCCAGGTGGTGACAGCGATTGAGAAACAACTGGCACAAGTTGCAGAGAGGCAATTGTGAAACAACTCTAAAGTGGATTGCAGAGCAGCGACTCTTGTGCTGGACTGTAGTGGGGCAACTTCTCTTAATGTGTGTGATTTTGCTAATTTTTGTCAGATTTATATCTAAATAAATATTCTGAGTCAGCATTAACTCCAAATATGTGGGCTACTTTGAGAGAACAGCTTGTTAGACAGGCAGAAATTTTCAGTTCTTCTATTGGAAATTCCCACTAAATCAAAAGTTATATTAATTTTATTAGATACAATCAAACTAAAACAGAAAGAGGAAAATATTGGTTAAAACTAGCATAGTTTTTCATTATGGATAAATATTTTAGCTATTGTAATATGGTTTTTTCTGATCTACTGTTATTCATCTTCACAAACACACTTGACAGTTTATAATTTGACTGTATCAATAGTGCTCCTGACACTTGTCATAAATTTAATTTGTTTTATGTAAAATCTCTCAGATCAAAATGGCAAGATTTAGAACCTTTTGTAAAATGGGCTTTATTAGATAGCTTTGTCCTTAGTAAAATTTATGTAGCCTTTTTCAAGGTCCCATATTTTGCATTACATGACATTTTAATTTATGGATTAGAAAAATATTTCCATTTCCCATTAGCTGAATTTCAGCATGGTTTCTTCTTCACTTAGATGCACAAGACAAGGGTAAAGTTTGAAACAGTGCTAGTTCAAACAAATTAATTTTGAAATCCTGTTAATAACTAGAGCACATTATTTCTCATCTTTCCAAGAATAGTGCTCTGAGTTATATATATGTCTTAAAATCTGGAGTAAATTTTATAAATTTATATTGTATATTTATGATTGTCTCTTGAGCTGATTTCAACTGTACATTTTTCAACTAGCTGTTACTTTTTTTTTGAGAATTCATTATTTTCACTATTTTGCACATCTTCAAAATTCCCTTTTTGTTGCTACTTTGTTGTTTTACCTTTATTATTTGTAAGACCTTCTTTGTGGTTTGTGTGACTCCATGCTTTTTTTCCTGCTGGTTTTTTAGTAACACTCAAAATGAAATTTTACTCACAAAAAAAAAAAAAAAATTCTGTTCTATAAAAATTGTTTTCACATTTTTTTTGTACTGTGACAGAAAACCAAATTATGATTAATAGGAATGCAATTCTTTCCAAGCACAAGTAGCAAACATTCAATGCTTCTAATGAAGTTAAAGTTGATAACAATTGCTTGTCCAGTGCAATACAAAAGGAAACAGCTTATCAGCTTACTCCTTATGTCTTTCCAACTGATGAAATACCATTTTAGATATGACTTGCAGATATTGTTCTTACCTGCTTCTCTAAGTGCTCCCTTTATGCTTGAAAATTTCCTCAGCAATCTTGAAGTCAGCTGGACTCCTGAATATTTTAAACAATTCTGCAGGAAGAATGAGAAATCATGGTTTACAGAGTAACAGTTTAGTCATATCAGTTTAGTATATCAGCTGACAAAAGAGAGGCAGAAACTTGAAGTCATTGTGTGCATTTGGCAACTCATGGTAAGTCTATTTGAACGTGGCATTAGCAAAACAACATTGATCCAAATTTGACTTTGTTGAAAAAAATTACAAAATTTTTATCTATTATCAAGGTATCCAAGAAGTTTTCTAAACAATCTTCTACAAGAATACTATAGGAAATGTAGAGGTGACAATATTTTACATTGCAAAATTTCTTATTTTGTGACAATGATCCTGGTATCTGTCAAATATTAATATCAATTGTGGAATAAATTAAGTTAAAAAGTCCATGATTTACATTATGAAATGCAGCACAATAGCCTTGCATATCTCAATTTATTGGAATCCATTCTAAAAATTATGATCAAGACCCTCAGAGTCTAGCTGCACCTGACGATGGATGGGAAAGAAAAAACTCATTAATTATCTCTGAGATAATTTTACGTAGAGATAAAAAGCTCAGTAACCTTTGTGCTGTGGCAGATTGATCTTAGAATGGAAGAAAATGGATTAGTGTTCGACTTCAGCTAAGGTGTTTACTCTCACTTCAGTAATATGCAGTCTGAAACATCAAAAGTGAGAATTTTTCAGTGCAAACATTTTCAAGGGCTAGTTACCTTCATATTATTTTTCTGGAAGGGCTGAACAAGAAAGGTTTCCATAGGAACGAAGTGAAAAACTTCAATGTTGAGGTGTTATTTAACTTGTATATATATGTACTTACTTATGTCAAAAACTTATGTCTTACTAGAAGGAAGTTAATAGTATTAGAATAGTATTAGAAAACCACTCTGAGAAAAAATGGCATAAGAGCATTAGAAAACAGAATCAATAAGCTAAAGTGCAAAAAAACTTACAAGAAATAAAGATTGATACTTATTCTGTATGTCGTCTTTGTTTTTTTATTTATTTGCATGTTCTTATTATAATTTTGGGTCCCTTCAAAATCTCTTCTTTTGATGTGATTTAAGCCTGGGGTCAATAGAAATTATTTCAGCTGCTCTGAAGCTGCAAAGCTTATCCAAAGAAAGCAAAACCCTTTGACCCCTAAGGAATGCAAAGAGAGAGATGGGATATTTTGAGTATTCCCCCACTTAAAGCTGCCATTCAAAAGGCAAAAATCAAAGGCTTTCTGTCCTTGAAGAGTTGCTATGTGGAAGGCTGTGCCAAAATGAAATATGAAAAAAATACCATAGGAATCAAGAAGGCAGGCATTTTAAAGAGAAAAAAAGACCATATTATTGATTGCATCTCCATTACGATGCTCAACAGTTATCTCATTCCTTTATTCTAGTGAATACCCACACATTTGAGAAATGTACCAGCATACACTTTCTTAGACTATGAGGACAAATTTATTTTTACAAGATTATTTTGATTCAGTGGAGGGTAACAGTTCTTAACGATTATTAGAAAAAAAGGGCACTGAATGCCTTTTTTTTTTATACCTACTGAGCCAAACAATAATGTAGTAACTAGTTAGTATTATACAAATCTTTCCACATTTTTGGATAATCCAGGAAAATAATATTTCCTAAACTACTGAGCTACTTCATGGTCCCATGCTTAATCTGATACTTCATTTTTGTACTCAACAAGCTGTAGATAAAATTCTACAAAAATGTTCATTAAATCTGGGAATGTGAACTTTCTATCCACATAAATATGGGCATCAGTTCTAATTTAATCCTTTTTCTATCAGAAATTCATCCAAAATGTATTTATGTCCCTTAACTGTATCAGGATTTTTTTTTTCCAACCCAACATGGCATTTTTCTTTTGTCTTTGTTCACACCAATAATCCCTTCTTCAGGCCATTTCTCATAATGGAACTATAGAAGTGTTTGTTCAATAGCTTGAGTTTTGCAAGTAAAGTAATATAATATGAATCAAAGGATTTTCCTATGTTACTAGGTGACCAAGTCAAACTTGTATTCAGAGGAATCAGTCAAGTCTATCAGAATTCTATTGAGATAGAAGAATCTGAAGGCAAACATTTTGCTCTCAAAGTCTCTGTCTGTGATATTAGAATTTATTTTTTTTGTAATTCCTTTAGGAACTGTCAGCTATGAAGAATGGTCTGATTGACACACAGCCTATAAGTAAATTTCAGCTTTACATAGAGAACTTTGTTTCTCTGTTGTACAAGGTCTTTTATTCCATCAATCTAAGACATGAGCTTTTATTCTTTTCTTTACAAAGACTGACACCCCATCTACCCTTCTTATTCTCCCACTCAGTGGGAAGTTGCCTGAATCTTATCACTTAGTGTTTTGCTTCATGTGTCTGTTTCACAAGGACGATTCTTCCTAGTTAACCTCATGTCTTTTATTGATACAGAAATTGCAATTCCTGGATAGGTCTGAAAACAAAGTAGAAATTTTGGTGAACAGACTATTTGGTATTTTACAGTGTTATTTAAAAAAAAAAAAGAAAGAAAAAAAATAGAGATCCTACCTTTTCTTCATAGTAGAAAACAGAGCAAATGCAATTGGGACCAACATGTACTTTTTACAGTTAAATTAAAGGATTCAAAAAAAAGGTATTTTAAAGTGGGCAAAGCATATTTTGTTCAGTGGGTACAGACTGTGAATGGTTTTACCTAGTAGTATTTGTGCACTTAGTTCTGATATCAACAAAACCAAAATGATGTTATAAGTAGACATCGTTGAAGAAGGCACCACAAACAGTTATGCCAGGGAGTTTCTGCCTCCTGAAGAGCACAAGAATGTACCAGTTGAGACCAAGAGTGTTTAGACTCCTACTTTGCCTGTCTCTGGCAAGCAGCATTGCTGAAGGTCCAGACAAATGTATTTGACAAGGTTAAACAAGTTGCATTTTCCCAATGTACAGTGTTATCATCTAAATCTAGAAAAAATATATTCTTAAGGAGTTATTCTTCTGATCTATTTTAACCTTCTATCAGGGAGCAGCAAGAGCAGGGGTGTTCACAAACAAAAGTGAGTTAGGAGTCAAGGGTGAACCCAGGAGAGGCAGGGCAGTGCCATCCCCTGTGGAGTATAGTCCTACAACCTCTGTGTAGGACAAGCATAGCAGTGCTGGTCTTATTGATGGTTCAGCTCATCACAAAAAATGCTAGGTAACAGGGCAGGTTTGAGGTTGATTTAGAAAAATCCAAACTATTCAGGATCTGAAGGAGGCAGAACTAAGTACAGGGCGGAGGTACAGAAAAGCTGAAATAGGGACTGATGCTTTGGGGTGAAGGGGCAATGAGTGTAGGCTGTTTTAGAAATGTATCATTTATATCCTGAAAATACACATCCTTTCTGATTTTAAAGGTATTTCAACTAATTCAAATGTAGATGTCTAAATTCGTACTGATATGTTTAATAAGGTTTTTATTTTTGCATCACTTCTTCTAATTTTATTTAAACTCATAGTCTTTATATCCTACAACAAAGTTTAACAGTTAAACTATGCATGTTTGTCTTTATCTGTTTCAAACATGAGACCTGTTTTTGTCACTTTATTCTTTAATTTGAAGAAACAAAGAACAATTTTTCTGTATTCATCTTTATTCATCTGTGGTGGTTTTGGATAACCACCACAGAATTGGAACGCCAGATAAATTCACCACACTTTTGTTTTTTCTTGCCCTCACTCCCCTCCAATAATGAAGGGGCAATAGAGAGAAATATAAGAAAAAGATAAAAACTTACTAAAGGAAATAGCCATAATTACAAAGGTACAGAGGAAAACAATTTAAATCAACAAAGGCAAAAAGTGTTACCCGATCTACTCCTAGGACAAAGACAAAATGGCAGAGAAACTTCCTGCCCTCCCCACCCTCACTCTACTGCCACATCACATGGTCATGGAAAACAAAATCAATGTGACAAACAGCCTTCTTTGGTTTAAAAACCATTTCCAGAGGAGAAAAAAACCCCAAAAAACCAAAAAAAAAAACCCTTGAAGATTATTTCATCCAAAAAATAGGCTGTGTTGCTGCCATATTGGTTTGGATATGGGGGGGTGTCTTTGTTTTCTGCCCCACGGCATGTAGTCTCCTTTACTTTCCCTCTCTCTCAGGCTCTCTCTGCCAGCTGGGCAATCACAATGACAACAGTAACAGCAGAAGTACCAACACCACAATGGTAGCGATGCTGGCCCAGGGTCTCCTGGTGACAGCTGCCTTTGTTTCCCCAGAAAGAGCAGTGATGGCGAGAATCATGGAGCAATTCCAACCTGTGGCTGGGGCAGCTGTGGCCTGCAGCCCAACTTGTGGAAGCATTAGCATGCTTTTTTTCAGGTTCAGGGTGGTTCCGCCCTTGGTTGGGACTCATCAAGCTGCCCCAACCTGTGGTGAAGAGGCTCTCCCTCACTGGGGAAACAGCACAGGTGGCACTTCTGCTTCTGCCCTGTGACTAAGAGCACCCACCTGCAACTCAGGCAAAGCAAAGACAGTTTTGCCTCCCATTCTTAAAGAGACAGTCCATCAAAAAATTATGAAATGGGATAGAATACATAATAGGTCACGCCCATGTAATGTTAAACCCTGCCACCTTTCCCTGTAACTAGGGCATCATGTAACACATGATTCATAGACTTAAACATATTGCTTCACAGCTATGCCTTTTTCAGTTTAAAACAAGTCTTGTCTATTTAATTATTGACTGTGCTGAAGCCAACCAAAGTTCTGATCTTCCCTGTTACCCTTCTCATGATCTTCTCTATTTCCTACTATTTCCTGTCTGAGATTAAGGGATCAGAACTGGGTGGATAGAGATATTGGGAAAATAAAGAAGTTCTTAATATCTGACAGTCCTTAATTGTCTGTGTACACCAAACTGGGATGTTTAACAGTTGTCATCTGAGCATCTATGTCTGTTGTAAAGCCAGGTAATATCACCTTTCTACCTCAAATCTGGAAAAAAAGAAAAAAAAAACCATAAACCACAAAGAAACCCTGTTACTGATAGGCCAGAATGTTTCAGGTAAATCAATGTTCTTGAACTAGTAGATCTGGAAGGAAAAAAATGAAAGCTTTTTTTCTGTTTTTATTGTTTCTTTGTTTGGTTTGGATTTTTTAACTTTTTTTTTGTGTGTGTTTTTTTGTTTTTTGTTTTTTTTTTTTTTGTTTGTTTTTTTGTTTTTTTTTTCTAATGAAGTTTAGAGAAAACCTTGTAAGAAACTTACTGTTATACTATCCAGGCAATAAATACCTTGCATTTTCATGAGGAATGCATACTTTTCCTACAATTTTTTGATTATGTGCTGCACATGTCTGGTGTCAGTCACCAGAATGCTATCAAATAGCAAATCCAAGGTAGGTGAACAAGTGTATTGTGGATATTCTAGTTGCAACTTAGGAGACAAAACAAGACAAATTATTTATCTGCCTTTTCACATTTTGCTGTGGCTACATTATCTACTTCAATGCAAGCAGCAAAGTCCGCAACATTACAGAAAAAAAGATGTTTTGCCATCAATCACTGTGACATTTGAGATAACTAAAGGAAGTGCAGAAACCATAGGGCTTTAATCATTTCCCAGTAGACATGAGAGGTTTTAAAATGTCCACTTACTAAAGATTTTCAACTGGTTAATATACTGAACACAATGAGCCTTAATAGTTTCAATTTAAAGAAAAGGCACTGAGCTTTAACTCTATGGCAGCCAAGAACCTCTGAGAATGTACTTCCACTCCATAACTGACACATGTTCTGGTGTCTAAATATTGCAGCAGCTAGTGTGACAAAAATGTGTTGTTTAGTAGAATTTGTTGAAAGAGATATAGGAAGGTAAAATGCAAGAGCTAGGATTATGGTCTAGAAATCATTTGTCTTCTTTGTCGATCATATCTACGCTCCTAAATGGCCATGAAAATGTCTAATTTGTTAGCCTTAAATAGAGCTAAAACATCTGAGAGAAACAATAGTATATTTTCTCATTATTAGAGGATTATAATGTCTAACATCTCCATAGGGTGGACTTATATGGTATAGCAGACACACTTTGCTCCAAAAGTTGCTCTGGAATTTAATTGATATGAATCCAAAGGTACCTTTTTTTTTTTTTTCTTTTTTTTTTTCCTCAGAGGAAAAGGAGTTTTCACATGAAAATTAATCTGAAACTTACGGTTCACATTTGTGAACCATAAATAAATAACTATTTCTACACTGGGAGACCTTATGTAATTGTACTGAGTGAGTACCCAAACTGGAATGTACAAAAAATATATAAAAATGCATGGTTAACATTTATTTATCTAGATTTAGATGTGTGTTTAGACTAAATAAGAATGTTTTTTAAAATGATCAACAGTTTTCATTACTAATAGAAAATATTTTGCCTCTAATGATGAGAGGGATGCTTCACTGTTATCTCACTTCTAATAGTTACCTTCCAGTAATTGATTCCTTCCCATTTTAAAACACTGAAAGATGTATAGAAGGAAGATTGGTCATTGTCACCTCCTACACAAATTATTCACATCCTTCCTTAATCTTGTAGAAGCACCTGTGAAACCACATAGGTCTCTTGATCTCTCTGAGAGATAATACTAACATATACCACTACTTTTCTAGCATCTAAACCTCATCACAACTTCTGTCACAAAGTCTTCAGGAAGCATATGAGTAGTAGTATGCTTTCCATCTTCTTTATCAGTTTAGTCAGAACATTCCTGAGAAAAGAAAGAGTTGCTTTTCTCTGCACTTCTGTCTTTTGAACATACCTTTTTTTTTCACAATATTATGGTAAAGGATACCTTGACACTGAAACAGTCAATTCAGACAACTGTATAAAAACATCTGTGCAGCTGAAGGCACCAAAGTAAAACTTTATGTCCAGATATGATTACAAATGTTCCTGTCACTGTTATAAACACACAGTGTTTTACAGTAAATAAACTCTGCTACAGTGGCTGCATCACTTTGTACTAAATATATATTTCAATTAATCAAATTTAATTTCAGATTGTGCTGACCACAACAGAAATAAAATAAAGATAAAAATGAAATGCCAGAAAAAGACAAAACAAAACAAAGAAAATGTATGTTTTGCATATAACCCTTTTATCTCATTATGACAGTAGAACTTTGAAAGTATACTGTTCATAGTATGTATTGAAATTCAGCTGTAGCTTAGATTAGTTAGAACTATTTTTTCAAACTGAGCCATCTATTTCTATGTGATAATTTTCTATTAAAACATTTATGGTGTAAGTACTAAAAGTGACTTTAAGAACTTTAATGTTTGTAGCGAATGTGAGATACCTTATAGGTTGTTTTAAGGATCAGTTTTACTCCCTCTTAAAATATATTAATTTGATTTTCTCACATTTATAAGTAAGCAAGAGAAGTGTCCTGGAGCAAAAGTGAACTTCTTGAAAAGACTTTTCCTTTAGGAAATACACCTTTGACAAAATTAGGGAGGTTTACATATGTGTTGTATAAACATTTTTATTACAAAATAGCATAGAAAAAATTGTCTAATATTTTCAGTTTCTAATAACATTTCTATTGACATATCTTGAGATAATATAAACAGAAACTATGTTTTCAATACAATACTTTTCAAAATAGAAGGGAAATCCTGATTAATACTTGATTTCTCTGGGCTTTTTTGGTTGTTGGTTTGGGGTTTTTTTGTTTGTTTTGTTTTGTTTTTTGGTTTTGCTGTTTGTTTGTTTGTTTGCTGTGATGAAAATATTTTTATGTTGTTTTGAAGTGAAGACCAATCTGGGATGGAAACCAGTTCAGAGTTCTGCAGCTTTATCAGATGTTTTAAGGAAATTACACAGCTCATTACTTCCAAGTTGACCACTATATGCGGAAGTAATTTTTTCCAATATGAGGATTTTGTATATCTGTAATTTCCTCGACACTTTATTAACACAATTATCATAGAATGCACAGGTCATATAGACATAGTGCAGTCTGAAGTTAGACAGCTCGAAAAGTGCTTTTTCTTAAGAAGACTGTCATGGGTGCTAAAAACCTCTTGCTTGAAATTTCACCATTACCACCATGGAAGGGGAAGGAAAAGGCTGTTTCAATGCCTAATGTAGCTGGGTCCCTGAGAGGATAGCCTGCAATCAAGCCAGACAAAAGGGTAGCTGATAGCCTCTTAGATACCAACCTAATGGCTTGCCAGAGGTGGGGGGGAGGAAATCCAGTTTGAGCTGTGTGGTGAACCTTATTTGCTGGCAGCCTCAGAACCAGAGGGAGCCCCTTTGTGTTGTGTGGTGAGCTCAATTTGCACCAGCCACCAAGCCCGCAGGATCAGCCCATGGATGCCCCTACTGGCCACAGTGAGCAACTGCAGCCTTTGCTTTTCCTGGGGCCCCAGAGCGCCCCTGCTGTCTGTGGCGGTAACTGCACCGAAAGCCAAAGTGGGACTTCAGTTTTTGAAAGTTTTGGTCATGGTGTTGTTGCTGCTTCTGTTTTTTTCTGTTGTATATATTTATAATAAAGAACTGTTATCCTCTTTTCTACATTTGCTGCCTAAAATATCTTAATTTCAAAGGTTGTGGTGGCTCGAGGAGATGGAGACCCTCTTCCTATTGCAGGGGAATTCCTCACTTTCCTTGATGGATATCTTGGGGGGGTGTTGTTTGTTTGTTTGTTATGGTTTATGTTTGGGTTTTTTTTTACTGAGACAAAGATTTAAGTAATTTGTAATGAGTTTTTTCACAGAGAAATCAGAACTTCATATTTTGTGCGAAGTTAACACGGTTTGCCAGAATTTTAAGGAACTTTGTCTCATGCTTCACAGTAGGCTTTTGTCATGCCACTATCAGCCTAGCACGATATGTAACGTTTTCTAGCTTAAGTGATGTGATTTAGGAAAACATATGCAAAATAGTCTTCAAAAATCAATTATACAGGAGTATAATACCAATTTTGCAATATTAATAAAGGTCTTAAGAGACAGCTCAGTTAATTTTGTTCCAAATATAGTAAATTTATCCTCATGTATTATACATTGTTTAAATTTGTGTAATATAAATAATGCATAGTGGCTAATAATTTATTTATAAGAAATAAACATAATTTCATTTGCTTTTGTAGTTTTAAGCCACATTGTTATTCATGCACTTTAGTTATGCCAATTAGCTATGCTTGATAAGTGTAATAATATGTGCAAAATACAAAAATTAGTTCAAGCAATCTTTAAGATCTGTCAGAGATATTAGGAACTGCAATAATGTTTTATTTAATAAAAACAATTATGTATTTCTATGTTTTTTCAAGCTCAGTTTCTCTGTTCACCTCTAGCATCTTTACATCCTCAAATAAAGTAAATATACACATACACATACTTGCACACACACATACAGAATGAACCAATTAAATTCATCTCAATATGAATAAATAGAGGAGGTAGTTAGGAAAGGCATTTAAACTATCTCTGATAAAGCATTTTGTTTTAAGATGCTGTCTGAGACATGAATAAAGCACTCATTTATGGGTGAATGTCCAAAAAAATTTTTGTCCTGGTTTAAATAGCATATAAAGTAACATTTGAAATAGTATATTACTAATTTGTGTTTCTGTCTATGGAGAAAATTAGGATGTCTAGAAGAGTTTGTTCATGGTAAGAATTTTGTACAAAAAAGTCTTGGAATATTATACATAAATGTGTACATGACCATATGTAGAATGTGGACAGATTATTATCATAAATTCTATAGAAAAAAAATTGATTTGGAGTATTTTATGTATAAATCACACTTCCAGCAGTAAAATTGAGGGTATAAACAGGTCTTCAGGCAAGCAGTTGAGGTAGGCAATGTGAAAAAACCCAAAAACATTGAAGCACGCCCTTATCATTACCAATGAGTTTCAGCACTTCACTCTCACATTTGGTTAGAGGGTTTTTTGCAGTTCTTATAGGGTAATTTGTGACTTTCAGCCAAATTATAATTTTTCTGATACTCCCAAGTGTATTCTTCATAATTTTTTAACATGGTCTTAACATTAAGCATGCAGAAAAGCAGCAGAAAGTAGGTAAAACCAAAATAGCCATAACATTAAAAAAATAGCCATTAAATAATTATCTCCTTGAAAGAGTGAGAGCATTTGTGGAGAGCATTTGTACCTGTATTTATGATAAGCCTTTCTAATAAAAAAAAAGAAAACACGATTAATTACGCAATAAAAAGTTCAAGAGGAATCCGCATTTCATCTAGTAATTCATTAAAAATTGTGGTTCAATATATCCTTTAGAAGAATAAGAAGTTCCCTACTTGTATATGGAGATTTTTAAGTGTTATACCAAATCATTTTATTTTCACCACACCAGATGTCGTTTCATTTTCCTTTATTAGACTTAACAATGTCAACCTTAAATCATTTAAAATCACCATCTGAACATTCTCTTTAGTAACAAGAAAAAAAAAAGTCATCAAGCACAGATGTTCAATACAAGTCCCATTTGCCCACAACCTATTTTTGCCTACAGCCTCCTTTGGCACATCTTCCTTAAAAGGGGCAAAAATATGGTCAGAACATTGGTCTTCATTGACATCATCTGTTTTTTAGTTTAAGCTTGTTAAAGCAGCAGTTCAAGAGGTGCTTCCTCCTCAGCTGTGCCAACTGGACAACCTGCATTATACTCTCCAAATCTAAATCTCTAAATCTTAACACTTTCATATTCCAACTATATTGCTTTCAGCACTGTAAGACAGTTACAGTATAATTCACAAAACTGAAATGATAATGCATGCCATACATATGCAGAAAAAAACAGGGGTAGCTGGCTCCCTTGTCATGATCTATGTTTCACAGAACAGCAAGAGTAAGGGATGTTGTTGGAGGTAATATGATGTGGCATGGAATGAGAAAACTGTTAGAGGATTAAGTCTAATTTTAACTGCTACTTGAAGCCTGGCTGTGACAGCCGTCAGTCTTAAAAACCTGACAAAGATTTTGTTAATTATTTATGATGATAGCAATTTAGTGGTAGGTATATCTGATTGACAACTCTTCATCTAATTTTTTTTTTGAAAGTAGAAAAAGTATTTTTTTTTAATGGCAGTAAATGTAAGAACAGAGCTGTAGTTTTTCTTAGAAAATGTTAGAAATAGAGCACTTGAAAAATTTGAATGCTTAAAAGAGTGAAATTATTCCTGTGGTATTCTGGGTAAATTACAAGGCAGACTGTGTCTGGAATTACACGTATATGAGAGAAGAAAGACAACACAAAGAGGCTTCTGTGTTGTTAAGGTATGAAGACAGGTTATGTCCATGTCCTGAAGGTTAGATGACATAACAGATCTTAAGAAATTACTTAACATGGAATGAGATATTTCTAGACAAAATAAATAAGAATAAGAAGTTCATAAAACCAGTTTTCAGTATAAGAACTGTGCCATGAGGGTGGGGAATGGCTGGATTGCAGAGATTACTGCTGATCAAGTATCACAGATAATTAGAAGAGTGCACTTTGGAGTCACACAGCATCCAGGTAACTATATCAGAAATACCATCTACGTATGAGATTATGTAAGTAACTTTATCAGAAAGAGCAAATTTGGGTACAGACAGAACAAAACTGTAACCGCTAAGAAGAAAGTATTACGGACTCTCTTTTTTTTTTTTTTTTTAAATCTGGGAGGAGATAAGAACAAAGTAAAAGAGAGCCAGGGGTAAAGGGGGAAATAGATAACTGGGGTTAAAAGGGACTGTTTGAGTGTAAGCAAGTTGCTGGTCAGTGCATATGCCTGATTGAGCCCAACACCTTATCACTGCAAACTTTCCTACATTGTTAAGGTCTATTACTAAACAGGGTATATTTATGTGTACATCTGTGGACCACCAGCAGATTACAGACTAGCCAAACAGAAGAAACAGGATGGTTTTGTCCAGTGGATCATGTGAACTGCTCAGCCTATTCTACCATATTATCAAATCATCAGTTTTAAGGAAATTAAATTTTCATGTGAGAAATCCTCAGTTACTTCACTTTTCCTGTCAAAGTATAAAAATATCGTGCTGGGATCATGTTTACAGGTTTTGAATATTGTTGTTTCTTCTCAATAGCAAAACAATACCTACTATGTGCTCTCTATTGGAAATCTTGTGTGTGGGTAGCATATGAACATAATGGAAAAATCAAAGCATTTTAGAAAAGAAAAGTGAATGCAATTATAAATAGTATCTTATTAAATAAAGTATTTGAAAGTTCCTTCCAGGGAATTGCAGGGAAAAACCGTCAAGTGAAGTTCTTATAACCTCAGTCGTATGAGCCAGGCTCATACAGCATAGCTAGAAAGAGATACCCAATGAAGTATATTTCATTGATGTGAGGGTAGTTTTTAGGGTTATATTTTTTAAGAGCTCATGCACAAGTATTTCTGTTTACTCTTTTTGAAAAAGGGTTTTGTGCACATTCTGCTTATTTATAACATACTCTACAGCACTAAGCACAAGAACATATATTTTGCAGATCATTGAAGAAATTAACTTGAACTGGCATATGACTACTTACACACAGGCTCTGCTTTATTTCAGTGTGAGTATTCACAATAACATAAGAATAGGAACTGAGAAAATGAATGCTTTGACATTTTATTTTAATCTTGTTTCTATTTTTAAGATTAGAATCTATGTAATTAGGTGATGCCCTGCTTTTTATGGAATTTTCAAACAGTTTCAGATTTTTTATTTAGTTCATATGGATTAAATGCACCTGCTAGAACTGGTAGACAGAAGTCAAAATACATATTCTTGTTATTTATATAGTAAGAAAACAGACTTAGTGTGAACAGTAGCTAATGATGAAGACAAGTTTGTGCTAGATTTCTCTTAAGACACAAATAAGTCACATGTTGCTGGGGACAGTGAGATATAATATTTGAATATGTTTCGGCAAAGACAATTGCATTTTGGCTTTCCACATCTTGGATAAATGCCATGGTATTAACATATGGCTTCTATTATGGTGGCTACATTTTATGAATAAAACAACTCACATTTAATATTGAGAAATAGTTTGTGTTTGTATATTCCATCTAGAAATAGCAAAAAAAACCCAACCAAAATTAAAAAAAAAAAAAAAAAGAGAAAGGCACTCTGGATTTAAAGAAAAATGACTTACTGGACCTAAGGGTCTTTTAAGGCCCATTGTATTCCCTGTGTCCATTGATTTATTTATGTGTGTTAGGAGGCTGGGTGTGTGATTTCTATATTTTATATATGGAAATTTTGGGTATTCATCAAGCAAGAGGTTTTTAAGAGAAGTAAAGCGTAAAGGTGGATATCAAGCACTTAGCGCTACGATGTAAAGCTAGGCTGTTGCTCAACAATGTTGAAACTGAAGTGTCTAAAATTCAGCAGCTATATATAGATACATAAAATACCTTTTGTGAAAAGTCTAGAAAAATGCCAATATGACAGAATGAAAAGGGAAGGTAAACACATTAGGTAGAAGTCTCAAAAACTGCCTCTTACTAGCTGTCAATCACAGCCACCACAAATTGTGGGACAGAACACTCTGAAATTGCAGATTTTTTCAGAGTTCAGTATTGTCTTAAAAAACTCAAATCCATGCAGATATCTACATTACAGAATATAGTCTACATAAAAGAATTATGAGGATGAAAGAGCAAACTTGTGGGAAGGATGAAATTAGTATATTTCTCAGAGGTTATGTCTGACATAAGTCATCTTTTGCAAGTTTTGTTACCACTCAACAGTTTTAACCATAACTAGTAGTGCTGCCAGAGCCCCTTGATAGGGTGAAGATTTAGAAACCTTTAAAGTCTGAAGCTGATATTTTATTCATGTTAATCAGAAACACAGTACTGTGTTATTGTTATAAAATCAGGATAAATTGAAATGCTCCATTTGTCACGGTGCCTTGAAATGAAATATCCATGCTTGGAAAACATGGACAATGATATCCATAAAAGAAAAAATGTTTTGGGAGGAGATGTAACCTAAGTGCAGCACAAAACAAAAAAGGGAAAATGAATTGCAGAAAGCCTTTGGTCATCTGTGTGAGTGTACAGTGTAAGTTGTCTGTTTTTTCAGCAATCATTGAGAATTTTAGAGGTAGTCAGTGAAGTAAACTACCTAGAGGCAACTCTAGTGTCTCATAAATCCTAAAGAACCTGAAAGATAATTATTACTTCTAGGGTGGTTCAGACTCCTGAGGTTTTTTTTAGAGAAACTGAAACATTTTGTGTCTATATTTCTGTTGTTGCCTGTATCTTTCATGATGTCAGAAGACAGATATTATTTTACAGCATTTTACCTTTTTTTTTTTTCTGTGAAAGACAAAGACCCAGTGTTGGTGATCTGGCTTAATATAACTCTTTTTTCTAAAGCAAGCTTCCTGTAGGACCACATGATGCACTTAGACTAATTGCAACTCTATTTCCTGCTGATAAAATAAGCAAACCAGTGTGTAGGGCTTTTTTTCATTCTCTTTTGTCTATTCATGTAGAACTTTTTGTAGCATTGCATTTTATGTTTACAGTAATGTCACATTGAAACTTCAGTTTTAATTTGAATTTTTATAATAAAAAATAGCAAAGATTATAGCTTCTTTATGACTGACTCTAGTTTCAGAGAATTCAGCTGGTATATAGCTAATTTTTCAAGTAAGAATAGACTGAAACTTCAGTAGGTGTCATTGCAATGCAAAGCTTTCTCTTTGTTTGCCTGACCCTGTTGAAAAGTTTTATTTTTGCAATTACACAACTTTTCAGAGAAAATTACCAAGCAAGAAACGCCATTTTCATCTTGGGAGATTCTTTATGAAAAACCTCAGGAGAAAGCTCATAACTGCAAGTATTGCATTCATCTGAAGGGTAGAAGGAGGACAGGCAATTGAAGGTGAAGTCACTGAAATTTTCAGCACAAACATATGAATTAAATATTACAAGGACAAGAAATGTTAGAAGAGACTTGTGAGGAAAAAGAACCTAATTTTGCTTTTTCATTAAATTACAAGTATAAAAACTTCAAAGATTTCTCACTGGCTTTTGTAGTTAGTTACAATATCTTAAATTCTGCATCTATTGTTTAAAACTTGACTTTTTTTTCTGTACACATTATATGTTTTGGCACTTTTTAGTGTTATTTTCTAGAGACTTAGACTTACTGCCCCAAATTTGCAGTCTACACTAGTTCTTTATAAACAGGGGACCACATTACTGAATTGCCTTATTTGAAGCTGGGCCAAGCTCATCTAAAAGATTTACAAAGCCAATTAAAACTTTTAGCAAACTCTTGATTTTTTTTCTCCTGTTATACTTCAGTATATTCCCACACATAACATATCTTCCTAGGCAAGTGAGACAGTAAGCCATACAGGCAATTTATCTCTGTTTAGACTGTGACTTTTTAAATCTCATTTAGTCCTTCATGTCTAGCACTACCAGAAACACTTTATGCTAGGTTAAATTACTTCTACTCTGTCTGCCTTGCTTTCTTGCATTGCTATAATTATGGGACTATTCCAGCATTTGTTCACTGAAAGGATCAACATTTGGGGACAAATCCTTTTCTGCTTGTTTTTTTAATATAAGTGAAGAGTATACAAATGTCTCAATAATTCTGTTGAGGATATATTCACTTCCTTTTTCTGCTGCCATGCCGGTATCATCATCATAATAGAGATAGGGACAGGATGAGAACTAAAACTACTTATTCAGATTGTACCTAGATATGTTTCAGTAAAAATTAATTTTCTGTGATGCATATCAGTTTGTTATAACACTCTTTACTCCATATCAAGTCTCTGCTAAATCAGTAACTTCTGCAATACAGTCTATGTTTCAGAGTATCTTTTTACTTTCTTAGAATTCTTATAATCAGCTTAAATATTGCAGAAAGAACTTTAGATTTGAATAGGCCCCTGAGCAAAATTGAAACTCACATAAGTTATCTGTTGATACCAAAACCTGATTTTTATTAATTGCCAAGAGTTGCAAAGAGAAGAAACAAGAAAAGGCTGGAAAAAGGTAAGATTACTTCTAGAAGTAGAAAAAAGGTACCACCAAAAATTACTTTTTTTTTTTTCTGAGTTGTTGGGGTGGGGGGGGAGAGTAGCAGTTTCTGCCTTTTTTTTTTCTGTCTCTGATGCTTTTCCAATGTTATGTCTTCAGCAGCCAGGGTGTAAGGTGGGATGTGTGTGGGGGGCTGTTTAGCAGCTTTAGTTCACTGGAACTCAGCCAGGAGGTGTGGTATTGTCATTCACATGAAACTGTGTTGCTCGCCTTGCAGGGTCCTCATTTAGCAGCTCCTTTTGGCCTTCAAAAATATAGTAAAGGTAGAAGGATAAGATATAACTCATGCATGTGGCATGGTGGGTCTCAGTTCTCTCCAGTCTGGCAGAGTTTCAGTCTCTGGTGGCAGGAAGACAGCAGGTGGTGGCGAAGAAAAGGTGAGGGGTAGGTGGAGAGAGATGTTTGGTTGCCGTAACCAGTTCTCTCTCCTCACTCCGCAATTTTTTAAAATTTCACTCGAATTTTTATAGGGTTCAAAGGAGATGGTACACGGTTTCTTGGCATGTAGCCCTATTCAGATGAAACAATAGCATCTTCTGACAGGAAAACTCCAGCAGGAATCTCTTGTGAGAACTTCTGGCAGAAAAACTCCACAGTAAGCTCTGATGAGAACTTTTGGCAGAAAGCTGGCAGAGAATTTTTTGGTAGGAAGTTTTGACAGGCAGAAACAATGGTGAAACATTATTTATGGCATTTCTATATTATCTGTGTGTCACAAGAATTCTATTCTCACATCAGCTTTGATTCTTTTCTTAAGAAAGGCAGGTGCACCTGCTCAAGGAGTGCACAAACCTCTTCAGTGAGTGACCCGTGACTGATCTCAGCCACATCATGGCTGGGTTCAGTCATGTAATGCTGATTGGACCCTGTGTAGGCCAACTGCCATCACATCTGCATGGTGGCTATTGTGTGGCAGAAGGTCAGACCCCCAGGCAAAGAGGGCATATATGATATATGACTATATTTTACCCCAGATCAGATTTTACTGGGGAATAAATGAACATTTAAAGGACCTTAAAGGCGATCTAGTTTCAAACCGCCTGCCTTGGACAGGAACACTTTCCACTACACCAGGGTGCTCAGAGCCCCACCCCACCTGGCCTTGAACTCCTCCAGGGATGGAACATCTGCAGCTTCTATGGACAACTTTTTCGAGTGCCTCAGCACTCTCACAGTAAAGGTTTTATTTCTAATATCTAATATAAACATCTTTGAATTTAAAGGCATTCCCCATGCCTTTAAACAGGAAATAGTTCCTCTCCATCTTTCCTGTAATCTCCCTTCAGGTACTGGAAAGGTGTGATTAAGTCACCCTGAAGCCTTATCTTTTTCAGGCTGAGCCCTAGAAAACCCCGAATCCCAATTCTCTTAGAATTTTCTCATAGGAGAGGTGCTCCATCTCTCTAGTAAACTTCATGGCCCTCCTTTGAACTTGCTACAGTCTATGTCCTTCCTGTTCTGGAAACCACGGAACTCGATGCAGTACTCCAGCGGATCTGCAATCAGGAAGGGTTTATCCACCTTAGGTTAAGATGACTCCCAAGGTGACTTCTTGTGGTTGAGAGCTGTTGGGGGAGTACAAAACAGCAGTCCATGGACACTTTTTGACATTAAGGACTATTTCACATGGTTGTCTGTTAAAAGTTGTAACACCTCCCATTTACGGTTTGCCCTATGGTTATCTCCCTATGTGCACCCCTCAAGCTGATTCCCAACATGGCAGATTCCTTGTTGTTCCCCTCTATGTTGTCTTCCTCCCCCTCACAGTTTCCCGCCTTTGCCCTGGACCCTGCTTCCCTATTTTTTCATTTTCCCACCTTTGGCGAGTTCCCCCCTATTGGTTGTTTGGTTGCCCAGTTACATGCTCCACCCTCTTCCCTATCCAATTGCGTCCAAGTTCCAGAATCTTCCCTTGGGACCCTATAAAAGCCCAAGCCCCGGTTGAAAGGCCTTTTGTGCCTTTACCTTCAACCTTGTGTGATGTGGTATTGTGTGCGGAAGGTCATTCGGTCAGCGGCTTGTCAAGCTCTCGCCTTACTGGGTAAGTGATTATATTTTCTGGGTTATCCTTTCGAAAATCTTGAGAAGAATTGTGTCAGTTTTGTAGAACCAATTCCATTTGATATCACAATTCTGTATTCAAAGGGATAATTGGTTTATCTGATTTAACTGGTTTATAAAATAATTCTCATTTAAATATATAATTTCTCTCAATTTTAAAAGCTTCTGAGACCCCATTCTGAGTGGTTTATGTTATCTTATCTAATGAACTATATAACCTTAGCCTTTTTGGTTTTCTATATAAGCTGTCCCTATTAGAAACACTTCTTGAGAACTGCTTCAGTGACATCCTCCCTCACTTTTCCTCCAGTTTTCATAGACTCATAGGATATCCTGAGCTGGAAGGGACCCACTAGGATTAGGAAAGCCCCAAAAATCACACCCTGTACCTGAAAGTATTGCTGACATGCTTCTTGAAATTCTGGCAAACTTGGTGTTGTGACCACTTCCCTGGGCAGCCTGTTCCAGCACCTAACCACTTTCTGGATGAAAAATCTTTCCCTAATATATAACTTAAACTCCTCTGACACAGCTTCATGCCATTCTTTCAGGTCCTGTCACTGATCAGCAGAAAGAAGAGGTCAGTGCCTGCCCCTCTGTTTCTCCTCATGAGTAAATTGAAGACTGCAATGAAGTCTTCCCTTGGTCTCCTCTTGTCCAGGCTGAACAAACTAAGTGACCTCAGCTGCTCCTCATGTGACTTCCTTTCTAAATCCCTCACCATCCCTTTAGATGCTTTCTAATAGTTTTGTATCTTTTTTATAATGCAGTGCCCAAAACTGCACACAGTTCTCAAGGTAAGGCAGCATCAGAACAGAGTAGAACAGGACAATCACCTCCCTCAACTGGCTTGCATTGCCTGATGCACCTCAGGACATGATTGACCCTCCTGGATGAGAGGGCACATCTGACTTGTATTCAATTTGCTATCAACCAGGACCATCAGGTCCCTTTCTGTGATGTTCTCTAGCATCTCATTCCCCAGTCTGTATGAGCATCCAGGGTTACCCCATCCCAGGTGCAAAATCCAGCACTTGTCTTTGTTAAACTTCATATAATTGGTTATTTTCCAACCCTCTTTTGTCAAGGTCACTCTACCTCTACAAAGTCCCTCTGCCTTTGAGGGAGTCAACAGCTTCTCCCAATTTAGTATCATCAGCAAACTTACTGGGTATCCCCTTTCTTTCCATATTTCTTAAAATGATAGCTTTATATTAAAATAAATAAAGGTGTTTCTGAGTCAAATAGCCCAGTAGATGGCACAGCTCAATATCCTCAGATCCAACAGATAGTCCAATTAAGAGTGCATTCACAAGCTGCTCAAACATGACCAGACACACTGATAAATCCAGACAGAAAACACATGGATATGAAGGTCATAAATGGCCTAATCTTGTTGCATTACTACAGCTGGTCAGGACTGAAGAACACTAGTAGATGCAAATAGATATTCCAGTAGGTAGTCCAGACCTATGGCCTTCCCAAATCTTCTGTCTTTTCAGTAGAAGTTTTGGACAATTGGTAGCTAATTTTAAGATCCTTGATCTTTCCATGGTCCAGCCCTCAGATATTCAATTTCTTTGATACCTTGCTCTGAGACCGTTTGTTCTAATTGCTAGCTACAGCAGCTTCAGGCTTACTAGCATTATGTACACACAGAACAGGAGTAACCTCACCAAGGAAAATATCTAGGAATAGCATTAGTGTAGATAGACTGTGGAGATTAGCAGTGTCAGTTGGCCAAACAACCTATTTACTCTTGAGCAGCCTTACCGTTTTTCTTTCATTGTCTTTTTCTTCTGCTTTCATGTGCCATTTCTTCCTAATTCACCTTTTTTGCCTCTTTTTCTGCCCTTGATTGTTCTCCTAAACATGTCACAGTACATTTCTCAGATCTCCACAAACTACATAAACATCCCTTGATATGGTTTGCATGATCTCAAAGTGATCTCCCTCTTTCATCTCATAATGAATGTTATATCGCTGCAGGGATCTCAGTCTGCAAGATCCTCCTGGAAGAGCTTCCTTGATTTGTTCAGCTTGATAGGTTTCACATCATGGACAACACAAAACTCATTGGGAGTAACCAATTTAGTGATGTCCCTTTTCACTGATTAGGCTACTGAGGATCCTTGTCCTTACAATGTTCCTCTTATCTTTGCTGGGCCATTATGTTTATGGTGACTAACTTTTAAAATAATTTCAGTTTAAATAACTGTTAAACATAAAAAATATACTAAGAAACCAAAAATGAATAAAGTGTATGTTTAGTGGAAATACATATACCACAATCTTCTGAAATGATTCATGCATGAATAATCTTCATTTAGAAATAGACCTGCAAGTTAACATGCTGAAGTGATATCTCTTTAAGGAAGCTAGTAGGAAGAAATAAGGAAGAAATAGATTAAACTTATATTCAAAAAGTCTTCAGGCTATGTGTGCTGACAAAAATTATACTCATCTCCACTTTCAGCTTTCCTGGACCCAAGCCTAGGAGCAAATTAACAGTTTTGGACAATCCGTGGACTGGGACTCTTAAAGAAAACACTCAGTTGAATCCAACTGACAGTGTAGAAAATTATAACTTGATGTTCACAAACAAAATCCAAGATGAAGGAAAGAGAACATTTTTTTGCTTGACAGACCACATAGTGACATAATCTCAGAAAAAATCATCCATTTTGTCCCTATTTTCTCTAGTGAGAGAGAGGAAAGATGTTGATCTGCTTACATCTTAATACAGGAATACTTGGGAAGCACTAAAGACATCCTTATAACTTTTGTCACATATACAAACACCTGTTTGTACAAACAGAACTTACTAGGGCATTATTGTTATAGCTTTTCAGACTTTCAGCAACAATTTTGGCTACTAATTATAGAAAAAATGAAATAATTATTTTCAGTAAAACAAATAAAGCAAACTTTAATAAAGCAAATATAAGTGACATACTCTATATATTTAGATTTTGTTCTGTAAGTGGATTACTATATGACTGTTTAATAATTTTTTAAATAATAAGATAATTTTTCTAAGTAATCTATCATAGTTTAGGGCACATGTTTCACACTGTGTTGTGGCATATTTCCAGTGAAGCATTATTAAACACATTTTTTGCATAATCCCATTGCTTCATATTATGTGACTGACTTAGATTTTTCTTACGTTTTCCTGATTTCAAATGCATGGATGTTCTGCAGTCATTATGCTCTTTCAGATTCTTTTTTGTATGCTTCCCACTGTGCCACATGAGTTTCACACACCATTACTCAATTAAAAGCTGGCATAAAAAAATTATTATATTTAGCCCTCAATCATTTAGATGGAGCTTTGGAACCCATGCATTTCAAAAATACAAAGGATGTTTGCTTCTTTAGCAGAAGATTATTTATAAAAAATTCAGAAAACCAGTAAACCCAGTATCGTAGTTAATTATATGAATTGACAACATATACTTTAATCAAGGAATGTAGAAAGGTTTTTTGTCTCTAATAAAAGAAGTCTGACAAAGAACTTCCTGAAGCAATAAAATATGTAAACAAAAGAAACTGTTTTTCTGAAGGAAAGCAATCACAGAGAAATCCAAGAACTAAAGTAGCAAAATCACTTTATTGCAGGAGATTGGTGGTCTAAATATCAATATAGCAGCAGTTATGTCCCATTCTTTGCAGTGCTGTCAGATATATCAAGGACATGAGAAAAATAAGGATGAGATTATTTTATCTTCCAGTTAAAAGCAAAGAATTCAGATGAAGAACACCTCCTCATGTTAGCCACTGTGCATTTTCACATTCATAGCTGAGATTTAAAGCAAGACAAATTTGAAAAACTGACGTAAAAAAAGGAGCTGTGAAAGCAAACTTCTTTTTCTTTTTTTTTTAATGAGAATAAGTTAAATTTCCAGTACCCTTATTCAAACATAATTGCTGTGTGTCCAGAAAAACCATAATTGATTTCTTAGTGACATATACTTGTAGGAAACCAACAGTGTAAAATAAATGGGGTGTCCAGTAAAGAGAAAGTGCTCTTGAAACAAAAAGAAAACTCTTCTAAAAAGAAAAATTTAAAATTGTTCTTTCCAGATTCATCAGTTTGAAGTAAGCAATTATGCTTTACATTTTGTAAAACTACAAATCAAACTGTACCAGCAGGGAAGTGAAATTTGGAGGCATAAATATGGGAAGAAATATAAGATTTCAGCCGAGATTTCAAATTAAATTAAATGGAGAAGTAGAGGTATGTTGTTTCAATGCCAAAAACAGCAGAAGAGAAGGCTTTTGCACCAGATTGTGCAAAATAGAGAGAGGCCAAAACTGGATGAGTTAGGATGATAAAAGGATAAGAAGAAGTATTGTAGAATATTTGTCAGTAAGTAAGATAGCATGTTTTTGTACAAATGTTTTTCCTCCAAAAAGTCCCATCCTAAAGACTTAAAAAATACAATAATAACAAATATTTAAAAAAAACCCTGAGAAAGTATACCAAACATACCAATCAGTTAAAAAAAAATGCAGCAAAAAATTGAATAGTAGCATGGTATATCTCTATGTTATTCTTCCCGTTTTAAATGCGTAATGATTCCCTATGGACCATAAAATTGTGAGCTGGTAAACTATGCCAAAGAATACAGAAAAATCAACATCTCTTGTGAGCAGAAATTCATAAACCAGACCTTGGAGAGATTATTGTGTCATATCTCTGAACAAAGACCCACATGCAAAACATATATTCTGCATAAGTAGTCTTTTCCCTATACCTGTAACCTTGTAGATAATTTCCCATTGCCCTTTTCCTGCCAGAACAGTGGTCTGGAACCTAGCCATTTTTGATTTACATGGTTATCCTCTTAAAGATGGAAACAAAGCAGAATGTCAACTTTCAGACTACCTCAGCAGAGCTGTCTCTTTTGTCTCTAGGATCAATGCTGATTTAGCTGTCTATAGCTGGATCCGTTATTGCCAGTAAAGTTCCTGAGTGTCATCCTAACGATCGTAAAATATGGCAAATTTGTTTCTCCAAGAGTTTGTTTTTTTTTTTTCCTTCGGAAGCTATGCTGTTAGCAATGTCACTTGCTAGTGTAAAATGGCATGTGTCAATAATTTTGGATATGAATATTCAAGGAGCCCTTAAGTAACAGTGACTCATGAGACTAACAGAAGTCTTTGGGATGTCTGTTACAGAAACTGATACCTACTTGGCTCCCAGCTCTTATCTGGGTTCAGAAAAAAGACACCAAAAGCTTTAAATCCTCTTCCCTGGATTTTTCCTCCAAATCTAAAGAATTTGTGAAACACTTGTAGACAGCAAGTACAAGATTACTGTCAGTGAAATGGACCTGTAAAAGTCCAAGTCATATCAAATAGGTACAAATAATGATGAATTAAAAAAAGTATCTTTTGTAAGTATGTTCATTATTAGAGCTTCCAAAATGGTTTAGCGCCTCAAGTCAGTGAGTGGCACTGTCTGTAGTAAATCAAACTTATCTGTGCCCTAGATAAAAGAACTATATTTTCTTTCAAATTACTTTTCGTTTTACACTGCAACATTGCTGAGCTTCTTGGTTTAGCAATTCTTGCCCATCAAATGAAAGGTTCAGAATTTTAGCAATGAAGTGATACAAATACTGAACAAACTACTGAAAACACTACTGATAGAGTGGTGTTTCTGTCTGTCTTCTAGTTCTTCATTGAATTGAATTTTTAATATAAATTCAATTCTATGAATCTTTGCACACAAAGGTACATTGAAACCTCCAGTGGTTACACACAGATTTTCTCACATTAATCTGTCTCTTCTTTCCATAAAATAATGTCATAATAATATTGATTTTCTTCTCTAAGCCTCTGACTTTCATTGTTCAACAAGCTTTGACTTTTACCCTGGGAAACCCATGTTATTCTGTGACTGCTGAAGCACCAAGAAATGGTGTTATCTTTCACACATTTTGCAGGTGGCTTAAAAGGAAATCTTACATCTAAAGACTTAATAAAAAAATTGGTACTCTAGCAGTTGCCACACAATCCAACAGTGCATGCCTGACTGTCTCAGGGAACGAGGACATTTATAACTATTGAAAAGAAATAAGGAACTGAATCAATGTCTAGAAGGTATAAGAGAGATGATATTCATAATTAATACATTAAATTATAAATTCTTATAAATTCTATAAGAAACATAGCACTTTGTACTGTGAACTGATGGGCAGATTCATTGAAATGAATGAAGTCTCACTGTGGAGGCTTGGCAAATGCCAGATTTATAAAGAAAAAGGCTTGAAAATCTACTTATGCAAGTACCTGATTTCTAAACAGGACTTTTTTTTTTTTTTTTTGAGAAGGGATTTCAGTGTCTTCCTCATGCGTTCAGAAAGTGTCTTGCATACAACAGGTGGGTTAAGACAGGTGGATTTCAAATTACTAGAAGTTTAGTTCCAATAAGGAATGTCCTCATGCTTGAAACTGTCTTTGAACAAACACCAGTTTGGATGGCAGACAGGATCCCCAAGGATTACATAAACAAGACAGCTTAAACTTTTTCCAAACTGGAGAAGAGAAATAGGTGTTATATTGGTCTAAAGGAGGCACCATAATACACAGATTCACTTTATGAGTAAGATGATACCACATTTAAAGTATACAAAGTATCTCCACTTATTAAAAGATAGGACTGTTAAGATCTAGTTGGTATGGTTGGAACAGTTTCCTTCTACTTCAGTGTATCATATGACATTTTTAAAAATAAATGAACCTCTCTGACTTTAATACCTTAGCTTTAAAACTTAGGCTTTGAAATGTCCCCAACTGACCATCTAGTTCAGCTCCCTGAACTAAGCAGAATCAAATTTTTATAGGAATTTCTTGACAAAAATTTTATAATTTTTTTGTATCTCATTTCCTTATTAAAAATAAAATAAAAAAATTTAAAAAAAAAAAGAAGGGAAAGGAAAAGAAAATAAGAACAATATTCATGAGAAGGAGGTGTTCAAGGCCAGGCTGGATGGAGCTCTGAGCAACCTGGTCTAGTGAAAGGTATCCCTGCCCATAGCAAGGGACTTGGAACTAGATGGTCTTTAAGGTCCCTTCCAATCCAAACCATTCCATGATTCTATGTAAAAGTAAAAATGTTGGAAGTAAACATGATCAACTTTAATTTCTTCCAGCGTCCTACTAGCTTAAGCTCAGGAATTGCCTAATTTCGCCAAAGTCACTATGGTTTTAGTAACTGACAATAGTTTTCTCCTCCATGTAAATACATAATAAATAGCTCATCTGCAACATCATTCAGATACGAATTCATTTCTTTTATTGAAAAGAATTTTGCATGGCTTTTTGAACCTGACATATCAGTTTCATGTGTTATCGTTTAGTTCTTGTACCTGAAGAAACAGTAAACTATCTCCCCCTATAGAATTTTCCCAAGTTACTCACGAATTGCAAATTTTTAGCATATTCCTCTTGTTTTACTCTTTACAGCTCATGAATCCCAGCTTATCTGTCATTCCCAGTATGGAAGACATTCCATAACTTTGATCATCATATTTTGTAAATGTTTGTGAAGCATTCAGTACTGCAGGGTTGATCACTATAAAAAAAAAAAAGATATGAAGAAATAAATAATTCAGTCTTCAGGGTAGGATTTGAGTAATCTTCAGTGAATAAGACTGGGTACACACTATTAAACAAGATAAAGGCTAAAAGAGGGAAAACTGCTCATTAACGAGAGCTGTCTGCTTCTAGACTGAATGAGGTAGGGTTTTGGAGGATAGAAAAAGTATATCCTCATGTCATAAAACTAAAAAATGTAATATGGCATTGACAAAAAGGGATACAGACAATCTCAATTCTGGTGTTTGTATGCTTCTGTGTGTTTGCCATTATGAGCTAAATAATAGTCTTTAAACCTTTTTTTTCACTAAATCTAAAAGATAAGAGAGAATAACATGTTGCAGCTTTGACATAAATAGAAAGAAATTCATATCAACAGTGAGTTTCATCTGATAGTATTACAGAACAATTGCCTTTTATGGCAGTCCTCAAGAGACTGATTTATATTTATTGCAGATTATGTTATTATTTAAAGAATGGTAAGAACAGAATGCCTTTTCACAGTGACAGAACTCCTATCATTCCTGTTTCTTGTCCTGTTACTTACATATTTCAGTATAAGAGTAACTTATACTGAGATAGGAGAGCCAGAAGAAAAGGATGAGGATGATGTGACTTTGCTTTTGGATGAGAAAATGCCAGAAAAGGTAAAGAATTGTCAGAGGTATGTGTTAAAAGCTGTTTTCAGGCCTCAAATATAAGCATAGAGAGTGTGAGAATGACTGCCAAAAGAAGAACGATCTTAAAACCATTTTAAAGGTGAATAGGAAAATAAGGCTACAACTGAAGGATGTGTATGTCTGCAATTCCTAAGTTTCATAATACTTGAATTTTCAGCTAGATTTTAAAAATTGGGTTTCATGATTTAACTTTTACTTTCACTTGAAATTTTTCTAGACTTTACAGACATGTAAAGACATTTTGATAATCAAATAGTATGCAAATTATGTGCACAGTTTATATTTTAAATGCTTCTAGACGAGATTAATCATAGTGATTCAATGTACCAGCAAGTCACTTCAAAATAAAAGGCAAATACCTTACTTCTTTACTTACCTTACTTCTTACTTCCTTGCTTCTTCCTTATTGAGAACATAAGAATTTTTTCCAAAGGTTTTGTTTGTTTGTTTGGGGGGGGCTGCTTCATTTTTTTGTTTGTTTTTTTTTTAATAAACAAAAATAGTCTGTCTGCAAATGTAGCTTTTTTTCTCATTTAATTATGTCAGGACTACAATATTTCTAATATTGCTTTTCTTTGAATTTTTCACTGGTGTTTTTGTTAATCCTTTGTGAGTCTCCCTTTGAAGGAATGATTTTTTTCCCCCCAGAACCTTAGATCTGCTTCCACAACTTTGTGCAGTTATTTTTTAATTAAAATAAACAAGTGTCTTTATTTGGTTGGTTGGTCGGTCAGTTTTTTGTTTCAATAAAGAGATTGGAAACTTTTAGGATACTAATGTATTATTTTGAGCAATTTTATATAATATGAATGATGATGAATTCCAGGAGGATTTCATTAAATTGAGTGAACAAGAAGTGACAAGGAAGCCTTAGCATGACCAAAGTAGCATATGAAGAAAAATATAACCTAGTAATGTTTATACAATGCTGAACAGGTCACTGGTATTTACATCTCAGGAAAGACATCCAGATGACAGGATTCCACTGAAATAATCTACAACATATGCAACAACAACAAAAAAAGGTAAAAAATGCTAGACATGATAAGAAAAGTATTGCATGCTACTCCATTTGTGCAAATATCATCATTTCTTCAATATGGAAAAAAGTCTACTTGTTATTAATCAAATTCTACAGTATTAGAACTTTTAGATCTTACTGCCCTTTATGGTTGTGAAGGCAGACAATATCAGTGGTTTTAAAAATGAATGAGATCCATGGACAATATGGCCACAAAAAGGAAGTGGATATCTCTTATCTTCTGTCTCTACATTTAGTGACTGCAGCTGCTGGGAAATGAATAATCAGTGACTGCCTTGGATTAGAAGGGACTTTAAACATCATCTAGTTCCAAACCCTCTGACATGGACAAGGATACCTTCCACTACACCATGTTGCTCTGAGCCGTATCCAACCTGGCCTTGAACACTTCCACGGACAGGCTTCCACAGCTTCTCTCTGGACAATCTGTTCCAGTGCCTCATCACCTTCACAGTGAACAATTTCTTCCTAAAATCTAGTTTAACCTACTCTCAGTTGGAAGCTTTTGCTCCTTGTCCTGTCACTATGTGCTCTCGTAAATAGTCTCTCCATCTGTCTTCTATGTCCCCTTTAGGTACTGGAAGACTGCAATTAGATTACCCTAAAGTCTTCTCTTTTCCAGGCTAAACAATCCCAATTCCCTCACCCCTTCCTCATAGGAGAGGTGCTCCACCCTTCAAAATCTCTTGGTGGCCTTCTCTGGACTCACTCCAACACACTGATGTCCTTCCTGTGCTGGGAACCCCAGAGCTGGATGCAGCACTCATGTGGAGTCTCGCAAGAGTAGAGTAGAGGGACAGAATCACCTCCCTTGACCTGCTGGCCACACTGCTTTGGATGCAGCCAAAGATACAATTGGTTTTCTGGGCTGCAAGCTTACATTGCCAGATCATGTCCAGCCTCTCATCCACCATCCCCCCCAAGTTGTTCTTAACAGGGCTACTCTCAACCTATTCATCCCCCAGCCCAGACTAATACCTGGATTTTCCCTGACCCAGGTGCAGTGCCTTGCACTTGGACTTTTTAAACCTCATGAGACTTCCATGGGCATGCTTCTTGACCTTGTTCAGGTCCCTCTAGATGCCAACCCATTCTTCAGGTAGCAACTGCATCATTCATCTTGGTCCTAACTTTTCTTTGGGAACTAGTGAGAGTTTTGATTAAATGGTTTTTGAAGCTGATTAGATAATCTCCATAGTTCTTCATATACAGTTTATTCTAAAGTATTAGTATACTCAGGATAATGTAAATTTATAAGCAATGAAGTACAATGATTCAAAATACAGTCCCCAAGCTATATTCAGACACAGCTCTACTGCCTGACTCTTTAAGCAAACACCTTTTTTTTCCTGGATATCACATTACTGTAAAACTTATTTTGAACTAGGCATCTGGTAAAGACAGAGCATGCTGTACTGTAGTACTAACCAAATATTTACCACATAACATGTAAATATAACAATGTGTCAATGTGTAATAGCAGATACTATTAAAGGACAAAACATATGTATGGATATAATGTCTATTTCATCAACAATATGGTGAATAACAACAGAAAGTGACACCTTTTTTCTTTCTTAAGAGTAATTAGATAACATCCATGTAAATATTAATAATCATCTTTCTGCATTTCATGAAGACAGGAAAGCTACATTCTAAACCATCCATGAAACCACTTGTGTCATTTGTATACTGAGAGTCTGAAAGTAGCCTGTGACTGAGGAAAATATTGGGAAGTTAGGGGAAGCTCTAGCATAATTTAAATTTAGAGATTACAGTGATACCTTTTGTGCAAGTTTCATTAAATGCAATTTTCACACTCTTCTTTTTCATTCTTTATAAGCTCTCTTTTTGGTTGTTATTCAACAGTGTTTTCTGTCAAATCAATATTTTTCATAGCCTTGGCTTGTTCTTACTGATTGTGTGAAAAAATACCTAAATACTATTCTTCTAAAACACTTCCTGATTTATAAGGCATTCATGATCAGTAATAATAAGAGATGGCATACTTTAAAGTGAATAGGAACATGTCCACTCACCTGGAACAGAGACAAACAAAACCCCAAGGACATGGTACCAAAATGACTGAGAATATAGTCAACATTCACCTTCACCTGAATGTAAAAGGCTCAAATTTCAATGTCATGGAGATGTTACCAGAAAATTTTCAGACAAAGTACATTGCCTTACATAGAGATGAGTTAGGTTTTGTTTGAGTCATTTTAACACAATGAATTTATAACCAATTTGTAACACAATGTGCAGACAATGAAATTGGGATATATTTCCCTCAGTAGGACTATGTAAAAACTTTGTCACTCCTTATACTATGCTACATTCAACATGTGGCTGTAGTTACAGAAGCCAGGGTATGCTCTCTTCATCAAATTGCTAATGAGGAAAATTCATTTTGCACAAAATGATGACACTTTTTCTTTTAATTACCAAATTGAAAAAAAAGCCAAAACTGAATATCCAGTGTAAAATATTTCTGTTACAGTTCTGATTTAAAATTCTTAAGCATTAATCAGAAATTTAAAGTCCCCGCTGTTACTCTTTATTCGGTTTAACAGTCATCTTTATACATCTGCTCACAATAGTAAATGCAAAAATAACAGATCAGTGATTTTTTTTAAAGTTCTCAAAGTTATTGTTTGGCAATGTAAAATCATTATTTTTATTTTAAAAGTCGAAGACTGCTGTAGGGTTCAAGAGAGACATATAAATCCTACCTTGGCCTGAAGAAAAGCACCTAGGCATCTGTGTGAGGGTGAATGCTTGCTTTATCTGTTCTGGCTGGTACCAAGGCAGCAGGTACCAGGAATCCTATAGAAAACAGCTCAGTACTCTCTACAGTATTCCCTGTGTTTATCAGAAGATCACAAGCCAATCCCACCAGCCACAGCATTTATAATGATCTTTGATGTGTCCCCCATTTCCTAGCTAGTTCATGCAGAATAGTTCATAGAACAGTTGGAGAAACTATATGGTACTTTGAAATATACAAATATTCTTAACATTTCTATGCTTCACCTTCTTAAATCCTATTAAAGTAAACTGTCATCTAAAAATGAACGTAGTCAAGTATGTAAAAATTATTTCAAATATGTATTTATTATGCAGGTATCTACTGAGAGAGTGGGGAAATCCCGTTAAATGTTATAGGGAAATGATATAGACACTCTCCTTTGTATCATTGGTTTAAAATCTGAACATCTAGAAAATCTCCAAGGCCATAAACTCTGTTTAGCAGCCCTTTCCACTGTTACAGATTGAACATTTCACTCTAATATGTGAGAGACAATTCATTTTAGTGGCCCTTGTAATATTATCTGATTCTAATACCAAAAGCAAATACTATAAGAAATGAAATTGTATTATAATCTTATTTAGGCGTAATCTGAATCTTTTAATCCTTTTAAGTGACAGAATGGGAACATACAATATACAAGGTGTTCTTCCCTTGAGAGAGCAGAAATATTTGCAACTGCATAAGAGCTTGGATTTTGATAGCAGCACAATACAATTAAACTTTAATTACTCTGTCTGGAAGGGGCAAGAGTTTTTCTGTGATCAAAAAGAAAAAAAATCAAACTATAACCTGTGGAGCTTGTGACTTAGGGTGCAACAAAAAGAAAAATGGAAAAAAGAAACAAAGTTCTGCTACTATTTTGTATCTTTTACTTTTCATGTTTTTTGCCACTGGGTACCTGCCTGATATGAAAGTTGAATCAAGTCACAAATGAACTACTTACAGATTTTACTCTGAACATATACAGTGACACTAAGCTCACATATATAAATCATATCCTTAAAGTTCAAGTAAGGAACAGATAACAAGTCTGAGGAACTGAGACAATAAAATTCTTTTACACTGGATTTGGAATGACAATTGCATTTATGTATCTCATGTTTAAAATTGAAGTGTTAGGATGAAGCCATATTGCACCTATTTGATATTTCCTTGTCACCTATCCTTTGTTTATTCAAACAACCTGCATCTCTCAAAGGAATTATAATGTTATTAATATAAAAGGCTTCTAAAACAGCTTTTCTTTTTTTTTCTCTTTTTTTGGTGGCAAAACCAGTGATCAGCAATGTTTAAGTATCTAAGCTCTGTTTACTGAAACTATTTATGGAAGAAATTTTGGAAATATCCCAATGAAAGTTTGAAATGTCATGGACAAATGATGAAGCAGGCCTTGATATCCATTGTTCCGGTGAGCTCATAGTCAAAATCGGCTGGGGTTACTTATCTAGTAGACTTGGTCATGGCTTCCTTTATGTCTCATACTTTTCTGAAAAAGGGAAATATGTGGCAGTATGAGCAATTGTTCATTGAATTCTGACTTTAAAATTTGAATTTCAGTTATCATTCACTCCGCATCCAAAAATATGGTTAGTGAGCTGCTGTGTAACACTTAGCAGTCATTTTCTATAATAATTGAATTAATGGTGTATTCATCTTGTTTTCATCAGGTTTCAGATTAAATTAGACTTTGTTACTATCACTCTACATGTCTTTTCTAGACAAGCTTAAAGTGAAATTTCATCCAAAAATACATTCATATTTTTTGTACAAGATTCACTAGACAATCTCTGACTGTAAACATTATGTTCACATCAGTTTTGTTATTTAGGAAAAAGATTTTTGAAAAGTCCTTATGACGGAGCTTTTCTTATTAAGTGTGTTCTTATTTCACAGTAAATGATGAGTCCATTATGAGAACAACAAAACTTTTTTTTTTTTAGCAAAAAAGCCCTTAAAAATGTTCTATTTAAACTTTTTAAAATGCAGTGAAGTGTTACTGTAGGAGATGAACTATTCTGAAGAAACCTTTATATCTGACTTTCCAACAGAGAATTCAAACCCCAGTTCTAATTAACACCTCCATAAATCAATCTAAAGCTTTGTCAAGGCTATTTATCAGGAATAATGTGGAGCTAATGTTTCTAAACAGGGTAATGTTTGATGCACTGCAGAAATGTTACTGACATCTCTTTGGCATAGCACACATTTTATCACTCAGGAGCAGTATCTTCCAGTATCTTCACTTTTAATTGTTGCCTAGAAAAAGGTAGTGTCAGAATTCTTCATGCCCACAGTAGTTTCTAGGCATTTTAGCTTTATATTGGAAAAGTATTTTTCAAACTACATGAAAAATGCTTTCTTTTTGGTCAATACAGCTCTCAGATTTCATTGTTGATAGAATGACTTGAGAGCTAGTAATAGTTGTTGTGGCCATTACCCAAAGCCAGCCCTCAGAAAACATATGGCACATTTGTTCAGACTTATTTTGGTTATATAACAGTCTGGATTCTAAATGAGGCACCCTGCTTTAATAAATTTGACTTACATGTGCTGTACAGCAAGCTTCCCCATGCTTCCCACTCTGTTCTGCAGGCTTGGCTTTCCACGCCTCTGTTCTTCTGGTCCCGAGTTTTTCAAGAACAAAGCCTGCTAATCATGCCAGATTGTCATTAATTATGTAGTAAGAACAAGTGAGTACCAAAATTAGGATGAAGTCACATAGTTTGCTTGATTCACAGAATGTTTGAACACTTGTTTTCAAAGAAGGAAAACAGTTGCAATTATTTTGTTGTTGCACAAATTCTTGTTTTGTTACATTACAGTATAAAATGAAGCAATTAAATATTAGCAACTTTTAGATGTCATTTTGGAGGTAAAATGTAATACAAGATTTTTTCATCAGTCCATCAACCAGTAAATTGACCTGACGGGTATGAAAGAAGCCAGTTTGCTGCTAATATAAGACTTTCTTCTTCAACTGTTTGACCTACTTTAAAATTTTTAAAGCTATTTCAATAGGCATTTCAAATATTATTCACTAGACCGAAGTTTAATTCCCCTGTTCTCCATAGCTTGTTTGATCAATAAGTTGATGCAAATTACTCCTAACAAATTGCAAATAACTCCCAATAAATGATTCTTCTAAACTTTAATCTGCATTATATCAAAGAGCTTCTTAATTTCTTTTTCATTTATGGTGCTCTCACAATCCAATTCCTTTAATACGCAAAAGTCAAAAGGATTTTTTACTAATTTACTTTTTTTGTGAATTGATTTTGGTACACTACATTAAATAGTCTGCTTTCAATAATCTATAGTCTCACAACCCTACTACAATATTGATTTTGTGCAGTACTTCATTCCAGAAAATCTTACTTAGCTAAAATTTCTACTTTCTCACACTAGCAGCAGTGTGGCCCAAGCTTCGAAAACTATACAGTTTACCGATTCACAGAGAAATTAGAATAGAAATTTAAAATAATCAATATAAGAGTTAGTAGACATATTTTTTTTATAAATTCAGCATCTTTGCACTTAAATATAAGTTACAAATCTCTACAGTTTCCGTGATGGCCTCATAGTAATACATTTAAATTGACAGTACACTGATATTATAATAATAAATAGTACAATTATAATGTCATAAGTAAGAGATAAAACCGGACCTGATATAATGTGGCTTCTAAATTTCTAAATTCTACTTCAATCACTCCAGTTCTTACTGATTATTTTTCAACTTTCTAGGCAAACTCACTGAAATCCTCCTTCAAGATCAAAAAATACTTTGAATGTCTAGCCTTGCTATATGACTGGCAATCATATTCTAACAGTGGACAAGACTGGGAATTGCAGCCTCATCTGCAAATTTTGTGCATATACAAATAATAAATTTATTTATTGGAAAAAAACCATTTCTTTTATTGAGCAGAACATTTTAATTTTTAAAGGATTAACTACTTTAGGAAAGACTCAGATCATATAAGAATTACATAGAAATTTGCAAATTGCAGATATGTAAAGTTCAGGTATACTTTTGTCTGATTATAGTAGTAGAATCTGTTTCTCCCAAATCACTATACTGAATTACTAACCCATTTTTTTGAGGAATACTCCAGTACCTGTTATCTTTAAATCTTTAATTGTGCTGTAACATGGTATGAGGGAAGTTTAATGCTTCTGCAACTGACTTTTTTATCCTGTAATAACTCTGAGAATCAGGTAACTATTAAAGATTAATTTATACACTACAATCCAAATATCATTATGAGGTTTAGAAACTCATCAGAATGAAATTAAGACACTTATTACCACTGAAACTTAAATTAGTTCCCAAGGGTTTTTTTTTCTTTCATTCAACTCAAATGCTGCCAGAATGCTTACACAGCTTCTGTAGTTGAAATGTAATTCTTTGGCAAAAGTAGCAGATTAGCTAAGAAATAACACTAACCACAATGGCCTCCAAGAGGGATACTAAATCTTAATCCAAGACCTGAAAAATCTGGTGATATCCTAACTAATCTCATAATGATTAAAAGCCCAAACTTCTGAGTAAATTGTGAAATTAGAGCTTATGCCTCCAATTCTGGAAACTATGTGTGCTGCAGTAAGCAGAACTAGAAAAGAACTTCCTGAGTTTATAATTGCAATGACAGAATGTAGATACCTCTAAAGCTATATTCATTTATATTCCAATAGTAGAGATGTTTAGAATCTTTCTAGAAACCAGAAATAAAAAGAATAAAGGGGGGTTTGTTTCTTTTTATGACAGTGAATTAATGTTGAGAGAAATACATAGAACAGGAACAGTTGCACGTTAAAATTTATAGGGGAAAATATCAACTCCAGACAAACTGCAGAAAGCAACTTTCTACATATTGATGCTGTACCAGTAGTGTTCTTTATATTTGAAAAGTCACTACAAATCTACAGAATCTACAGATGGCATGCTATTCCAAGGCAAGTATGATCTGCAGTAAGTTCTGGCAGATTTTTGTCAGGATAAAGGAGAAACTCTGTTGTTCAAGAATCTCTAGTCTACATAGCTTTCCTGTCTTATCTTACAAACAATAAAACAGGGAGAGGAGTCAAATGTCTCATGGAAACAGTGCTGAGGACATAGCTTTTGCATGAAGGACCCAGATGAAAAGGCCTCACAAAGCCCAGTAGCTACAGGATCTTTATTTGCTTTCATAGTGTGACTGACCTGAGCTTAGAGTCATTGAATTACACATACTGACATTCTTGCAAGCTTCTGCTGAATAAAAAGACCCTTATCATAATTGAAGAATGTGGCTTAAACTCTTACCATTAAATGTCTCATAAAGGTAATTATTCTGCGTTACACTCTTTAAAATTTTGTCAGTTAGTATTGAAGCTAAAAACATATTTTGGGACAATGAATTATTGTCCAGAAACAATATCAAACAATATGAGCCACATAGAAGTATTTAAGCAGCACCAAAAAGTCACGTATATGAAGAAATTGTCATTATTTTAAAATTTAATATCTAGGGACTCTAAGAAGGAATATATGCTATGTCTACAAATGGTATAAAACTACTGCAGTCTACAACTTCCTCAAGGGATCAGTGTAGGGACAGGTGACAGGCGCTGATCTCTCTCTCTGGTGACTAGTGACAGGACATGAGGAAATGGAATGAACCTGTGCCAGAGAAAGTTCAGCTTGGGCATTAGGAAGAGGTTATTCACTGAGAGGATGGTTGGTCACTAGAAAATGCTGCCCAGGAAAATGGTCACAGCACCAAGCCTGGCAGAGTTCAAGGAGCATCTGGACAATGCTCTTAGTCATATGGTTTAGTTTGAAGCAGTTTTGTGCACAGCAGGGACTTGGACTCAGTTATCCTTATGGATCCCTTCTAACTTGAGATATTCTATGATTCTATGATTCCATACCATTTAGGACTTATTTATTATTTTTACAGTACTATTTCCTCTTGTGTGCAGTTTTTGGTTTGGTTTTCCATATTATATTTGAAAATATAATATGAAAAATGTGATTTGGAAAATGTAGTATGTTTTCAATATTACATTTGAATATTCCGTATTACAAGGAAAAAAAGAACACTTTCTTTAAGTGATTTTTTAAAACTATTTTTTATGCTAATAGAGTAACTGGGTAAAGCTTCTCAGAAGGTTTTGAGTGTTTGAGATAATTCCAGTGGAAAGCTATGAATACTACAAAAAAGGAGTTTAAGTTTACTGACATATAGTACATTTTAAAACTGATTTTCACAAGGAATCACATAAGATATGTAAGTTAGATTTAGATTTAGATGGCATAATTTGAACAACACCCAAATGAGAAAGGCATGCAATCTAGTAAATGAATATCTTCACAAATATGTCTAAACTTAGCTGAGCTGTAAAGAAAATTACAAGTTAAAAAATTGTAGCCACTTTCCTTCTTATGAACTATAAGGATAATCAATTAACTAAAGCACAGTTAGAAAAATTTTGAAATATTTTACTTGAAGTTAAGACCCACATTGCTTACTAATGGATTCCATTTGAAAAGAGTTTTATTAATGTATTCTCTCTAAAACTTTGACAAGATTTTACAGTTCCTTTTATGCATGAAGAATTTGTTCCTATCTTTAACAAATTTTTAATGGTTAAAGGAAGATCTTACATTTTTATTACAAGAATAGATATCAATATTGCAATGATATTCATTATAAACAACTGTATAAGACAAACCTCACAACTTTTTCACAAAAATAATTGCAGAGTTTTCTGTTTCTATATGAGTTAAAGCCAAGATAGATAATCAGACTTTTCAAAAACTTGAGACTACCACAGGTCTGTCAGCCTGACCTCAGTGCTAGAGAAGTTCATAGAAAAAATCATCTTAAGTGGCATTACATGGCACATGCAGAACAGTCAGGGATTAGGTCCAGCCAGCATGAGTTTAGGAAAGGCAATTTTTGCTTGACCAACCTGACCTCCTTCTATGATTGTGAGACACTTGATTAATGATTGGGTCAGAACCAAGTCAAGTGTGCACAGGGAGTGGGGGAAGGAATAAGCTGAATCTCATGGAGGTGAGGGAATGATGTATCCCACATGGCAGCCCCTGTGAGCCTTGTGGGGCAACCCCAGATTAATGGCCAGTTGAAGGCAGTTTAGGAGGTGCCACCCATTGGAGCCCCTAATCCAGCCTTAGATTGGCTGGCACACCGGTAGCACTGTGCCTGACTGTCCCAGAGCCTCGCAATGGCCAGTGGAACAGAAGTTCTGCCTGCAAGGGGTGGCCACAGAGGGCCAGAGCAAGTGTCTCCATTTTTCCTGAGATCTGCTTCCTGGCCTCATGAAAACTGGATTTACACAGGACTCTCTGGTATTACCTATTTTTCTCTTATTCTTCTCTCTTTCTTTGTTTCTTCTCTTAATCTTCTCTTCTTAATATTTGGGTAATGTGGGATAGAATGGGTTGGATTTTACTAAATTGTGTGGATTAGCATGTGCTAAGTCATAGCTTTGGGGAATGTTTTGCTTTGGTTGCATGTTACCCTTTCAATCTTTTGCCAATTCTATTCTTCTCTCCCATATTTTCTAAAATTATCAGTAAAAGTATCTCCTGAGAAAATGTGTGCAGCACTTTCTCTTTACCTCAAGGTATTAGTTAACTTAGGGCTCTTCAAAATATTCAGTTGGTGCACTTTTTGAGGCTTGTATGTTTTTAAAAGCAAAACTCCTGGTTGAGCTTGTCACTCTGGGGCTGGGGTCTTACAATGACAAAGTGACCCACTTAGTGGACAAGGGAAAGGCTGTAGATGTTTACATGGACTTTGGTAAAACCTTTGACACCATTTTCCACACCATTCTCCTGGAGAAACTGGTTACTAATTGCTTGGATGGGTGCACTGTTTACTGGGTAAAAAACTGGCTGGGTGGCTGGGCCAGAGAGTGATGGTGTGTAGAATTACATCAAGTTGGTGACCAGTCACATGCCCAGGACTAGTCCTGATCTGGATTAAGTGCACTGTTAGTTTTCAGACAGCACCAAATTTAGCAGAAGTATTGATCTGCTGGAGGGTAGGAAAGCCCTGCAGAGGGATCTGGACAGGCTTGACCAATGGGCCAAGACCAATTGTTTGAGGTTCAACAAGGCCAAATGCCAGGTCCTGCACTTGGGTCACAACAACATCATGCAGTGCTACTGTGGAAAAGCACCTGGTGGCTGGCTGAACATGATCCAGCAGTATGCCCATGTGGCCAAGAAGGCCAATGGCATCCTGGCTTGTGTCAGAAATAGTGTGGTAAGCAGGACCAGGGCAGTGATTATTCCTCTGTACTCAGCACTTGTGAGGCCCCGCGTCAAATCCTGTGTTCAGTTCTGGACCCCTCACTACAAAAAAGAGCATTGAGGTGCTGGAGTGAGTCCACATAAAGGCAAAGAAACTGGTGAAGGGTCTAGAGCAGAAGTCATACAAGGAGCTGCTGGGGCTAGTGGGGTTGTTTATCCTGGAGAAAAGGAGTCTCAGGGTGACCTTATGGCTCTCTGCAGCTACCTGAAGGAAGGTTGTAGCAAGGTGGAGGTTGGTCTCTTCTCCCAGGTGACAAGTGACAGAATCAGAGGAAAAGGCCTCAAATTGCAGCAGGGGAAGTTTAGATTAGATATTAGGAAAAATTTCTTCATGAAAAGGGTTGTCAGGCATGGGAACAAGCTACCCACAGAAGTGGTGAAAATGCCATCTCTGATGTGTTTAAAATGCATGTGGATGTGGTACCTGGGGATATGGTTTTGTGGTGAGCTAAATGGTTGTACTTGATCTTAGAGTCTTTTCCAACCTTAATGACTCCATGGTTGCATATATTTATACAGAACAGTGTTATCTAATGAAAAAAATTAAAATTTCTGACTTTGTAGTGATTAAGTGATACCAGTATCTATTAATAAGTGCTCACTCACAGGTACAAAAGTGTGTGTATATATAGCTTATTTATAGTTCCTCCTGTGCAATATCAGTAAGCCTAAGATTTTCAGCTAGCTGGAAAAAATTATTCCACTAGACATCTCTGCTCATAGACTGAAAGAAATTGTCAGAAACTACATCTGTATGGAAAAATTTTGTTTTGAGGAAATAATTTGCAACTTTGTAGCAGTCATTAATAGAATATATATGGGTAAAATTCATCTGACCTGGCATGTAGATTGACACAATCTGATTATACAAGTTGCTTTTAAACATAATAGCATCCTACAGGTATGGCTGGCAATGCAATTTAACATACTGTATCTTCTCCATGCATCTTCTCCATGGACACACCCCTGTTGCGGGGGAGAAGCTTGCGTGCCCTTATGAGGTTGCAAGCTGTGCTGGTGGTGGTACATGCCTCCAGTAGGGTCTCCCCATGCTAGTCAGATCTCAACTGAAGGGTCAGACAAAGTGTGTCCACGAGCAGGATGGGCTCGCTAGCCCCTTGGCAACCATCCTGGGAGAATGACATCTCTAAGTTCAAACCCGGCCAGATGGAGCTCGCTTAGCCCTGTAAGGCCATCCATCTTAGAGAAGGATACTCAAACCAAACCTATGTCCTGAGGACTTTACTGTCACTGTCCAAGCTCGCTTGGTCCTGGCAGATGAACCTTACGAGTAAAGGGTGGGGGTTGCTGGAATCCCACCAGAAGTTTGGA
>VWZF01006501.1:933289-944005 GCA_013396755.1 Sclerurus mexicanus | reverse complement strand
AAGGCCGCGCCGCGTGAGCCGCGCGGGGAGTGAGGTGTGTGCTCTCAGGTGGCCCCGGGGCACGGCTGCCCAGAGGTTCTGTGCCCTCCGTGAGACAGGGGCAGGTACAGCGGGGGCTGAAAGGTGCGTGCGATGCATTTACAGTGCCGCACCGTCCCGGAATTTCAGGTTACAGTGTCCATCGCGGACTGCGTGCTGCAATTCCGCCTGGCCAGGACGGCATCAGGATAATGTAACCTCACGGAATCACGGCAGGCGCGGCAGAATTGGCTGCCCCTCACCTGGCTGCACCTTCCTCTCGGGTCCCCCCGAGCCTCCTCCTCTCCACACGAAATAAACCCAGCCCCGCAGCCATGCCTCGTAAGGCATGTTTTCCAGACCCTTTGCGAGCCTTATTGCCCTTCTCCGGACACGTTCCAGCAGCTCAGTGCCCTCCTTGCAGTGAGGGACCCAGACCCGGGCACTCGAGGTGTGGAGATGGTCCCTGCCCCGGTCCTGCTGGTTCTGACACGGGCCAGGATGCCACTGGCCGGCTCGGCCACCTGGGCACGCTGCTGGCTCACGTCCAGCTCATATTCACATCCCGTGGTAGTCACATTCGGATTTTGGCTTTGCCCCTAGGCAGAAGCATCCACAGTAATTGACAGTCTTCGATGTCAGTGATAATCCAGACAGAACAGTTCCTCTGTGACTAGTGATCATGCAATTTAGGGTTCAGTGCCTGAACAAATCTGGCTGTAACTACTTGCAGCCACTGCTGAATCCTGTGGAAACTGGAACTACCTTCCAGTTCAAACTTTGCTGTGATGGAGGTGCTCTACAGGATCAATACACTTAACTAATTTTTAATACTATTATTGTAAGTTGATACAGTATTTCATCAATACTTGAGTTAAGGATAGACTGAAATCATTACAGATTACTTGAACTGTACAATTTATTCACATTAAGACATCAGTATGCCTTTAGTGTATGGCTGATAAAATGTATTTGCCAGACTAGTAAAGAACAACAGAAAACATCTTTTCCAAGGGTTTGTTATATATTGCCAATATGTGGGCTTATAACATGTAAAATTGTGATTTTGTAATTCCTGTATCATTTTTCCATTTGACTGAAAGCATTAATTGAGATTGGATCAGTTAGTTAGTTGGTTAGAGCATGCTGCTAATACCACCAAAGTAGGGGGTTTGATCCCCATACGGGCCATTCACTTAAGAGTTGAACTTGATGATCCTTGTGGGTCCCTTCCAACTCAGATTCTGTGATTAAATATGACTGACCAATTAAGTCTTGCTGTATGTACTTTTATTTTCTGACTTATAAAACGATATGCTGTATAATTCTATAATATATCATTTATAAGGGCCAAGGTTAAAACAGAAGTTGCAGTTTGGTGATTTCTCAATTCAGCCGCAAAATGTAACTGTCTCTAGCTAGATCCATAAAGACTGGACAAGGCAACCATAAAATGTTGGACGAGGTTTCATAAAACTGTTGTTACTACGCAGAACTCTCATGTCCTGTCTTTAGCTGTTAATTATGCTAGAAGAAAAAAGAAACCACACCAGAATGCAGTTTTTGAATGTTAAAATGTGTTTACATGTTAAAACTGACATGAGATAATCTTCCAAAATGCACCTACTTCAGAAAGGGCCTTTCATCTTCCAATACTGACTTTAAGACAAAATATTCTTAAAATATGTACTAAAAATTACTTTATACAATCCCTTGCTTTACTAGAAAAATATTTATATGCTGAAAGTGACTGAACCTATTGGGAAATAGGTAGATGACAGAAAAAGCAGTACAGGCTTGGATTGGAAAGAGGTGTTTTGTGATATGTATGACTCCAAAGCACAAAGAAGAAGAATGATAAATAACCCAGAAGACACAGTCCAGAATAGGCTCCCTGCTCTGTTTCACTTCCAAAATTATTTTTAAAATTCTGTGTTGATCTGTATTTGCCTAATTTAAGATGCAGGAAAAGATTAGTCTTCTATGCAAGATAAACACACAGGAGAAGAGTACTTCTGCTCTAAATAAAATTTATTTAAATTCTTTTGTCATAGACCTCCCCATATGCATAATTCTAATGTTGGCTAAAGAGTTTAAAAAAATACATGTAGGAAAAACTATCATCTATCTGTTATGACAGCCTCTGCTCTCTTTTTGCCTCTTCTCTGAGCATGAATTCCTGTTTGCTTATGATCACTCTTCTTCATTTTCAGGCTGCCATGTATTTTCTTTTCTCTGGAACAGATAGGGCTGATAGCAGTTCCCATCTTCTGAAGACAATTCCCCTTATATCCACAATCTCAAGCATTAATTTGCTCCATCATGTAGCTGAAAACTTTTATAAGAATGCAACAGATGCACATGTTAATCTTTTTATTTCCGTGAGTTTCTTCTTGTTCAGTTTTGGAGAAGTCTTTCAGGAGAACTAGCTGAATGCCCTGACACTGTATTTCAAACTGCATTCTATTTATCCAAGATTAGGAAATGTGATGTAGGAAATAACTTTGCATTAACTGAAAGATGGGCTATTTAGCCTGTCAGGACTTTCCCATTTGTAACTTAGCATATTCTCTATGTCCTGTGGTGCATCTGTGCTATACTCACCACAAAGAGACAGTCTCCAACACCTGAAGACAGGCTTTCCATAGTACAATCAGGCAATTACAGTGTCTGGGCAGTTGACATCTTATAAAGAACTGTGTAAAAGTAAGGAGTCCCTGGATTAGTCCACAAGGATCTTTTCCAGTATTTTTCCTTTGGCTAGTAACTGAAATAATTGACACGGACAATGCCCCTTTTCTTCCTTTCCTTTTGTTTAGCCTGACTGCTTAGTGAAGAATGTCTGAAATACTATGTTATCAGACAGAAGAAATGCCGGACAGATTGTAATTACATATTGTTCCACATAAAATGCAGGGTTATTTGTCTTCTAATATAGTCAGTTTACTGTTTATACAGTACAAGAATAAAAATATATAAACTACTGATAAAAGTCCATTAAATACAGTTGAAAGTTATAGTAATTTTTTAGCTATCATCAGTTTCAAACATGATACAGATAAATATTGGGTCAGGAACTCACTATACATGTACTTCAAAAGAGTATTTCAGAAGAGTGATCTGAAGTGCTCATTTTTAGAGGTTCTGTATTTTTATTACAAGATGAATGATGGAAGCTTTTCCACCCAGAAAACATTTCCTTGTGCCTATTAAGCAAAGAATTTGTAAACATTATGGAAAACATTGTGATCTCAACAATTAATACACAGTTCAAACAAGACAATGTATCATGGATAGCAGTAGCATGAATTATACTTGGTATTGAAGTTGGTTTTGTGGAACCTGGATGTTGGGCAAATACTTCTTGTAGCTAATAATCAAAAGTCACAACACGCATACTTGCATTGGATTATCCCAAAGGCATTCTCAAAAGAACAACTGCATTTCACAAACAATTGCTGTAAATACAATCCTTTTCTTTAACAGTATTTAGGTGGCAAATTTAAGACTTAAGCCCTTACAAGTTCCAGAGGATGTGTTATCCACATAAACTGCCCCGACAACTGTCATGATATACATAATTACTAAGACTTGTGTTAGAGTGCATGTAATTTGCAACATATGCCTAGAATAAATATATAACTTTTGAAGATTAGCTAATCAATGGTATGGCTTTTCCTATAAACACGCAATAGGATAACATTTAAAAAGTAGAAAGCTGTACATTTTACAGTTTTTCAAATATATTCTCACTTGATGTTATTTCAATTTCGAATCCAAAGTACATTTACACAAATGTTTTCAAAGCTAGGAGCTCTGGTGAAAGACAATAACAAAGTAGAAGTCACAGTACCCTTGTGCCACTACCCAGTTCTACAGATGGCAGGTGCTGAGAGGAGACATGAACCAGCCTGTGATTTCCTAGGAGCTGACATAAGTCACTTTAGGCTCATACCTAGTTTAGTCCACAGATAGCCTTCCTGTACTCTCTTGGCTGCCAAACGAGAAAGCTAATTTTCTCCTGCAGAATGTTCTGACCAGAAGCTTCTCTGAATGACCGTTTCCAATGGCATTTCTTTATTGACTATGGGATAAACAGCCAAGTAGCATAACTGACTGATACCAGGCAGTATCACTGTGCTTCTTATTGTTAAGATTGTTCTCCTTCAGCTTCTGCTCAGTACAGCTTCAATTCAGCAGCTGTTTCTACTGTAATATACAACTATCACAAGTCCTGATGTTAGTTTTTATGAGACATTCCAAACATTCAAATAGGCTCCATCCTGTGGTAAATGTAACTCCAAGTACTAATACGCCTTTAAGTAGTGCAATGGGTATGCTAACACTTAGCTAGAAATTGGTGAAAATAACTCCTATAATTCTATGAATTTTGACAAGTCTATCACCTGCCTCCAAAGTAACTGTAGTAACCAACAACCATTGTTTACATAGTGTTTTGTTATCTCTTTGTCCAGAGGTAAAGACATAAACAATTTCTGTTCCCTAACCTTGCTTGTTTATAAGCAGTGAAGTTCAAGAAGGGAGATACAAAAGTTCTGAAAGGCCTGACAAATAAAACAATGCTGCTTAAAAACATTTATTTTCTAAGACAGTACCACAAATAATATGAAGGCCAAAGGGAGTACTAAATATTCTATGTGAAAAGTAATATAGCAGCTTAGGTGAAAGGTACCTGAATGCAATACTCCAAGTCCTCAGGATGAGGGTTGGATTCCTGCATGGATGTAGGTGTGATCTCTTTAATGGAGTTCTGCATTTCAACACATTTAAAAATGGAAATGTGCATCATTCTCTACAGAACTCAATTGGTTGCTTTATTTTTCCACTTCCAGGATATAAATTAACTGCTAATGCTCTTAATGCTGTAAAAATATTTCCAGCTAATTATAAAAGAGAATCTATACTTCCATGAATGTATGAGCAAATGCTGAACTCTGCTGACATAAGCAATCAGCAGTGACCATGAGAATTACTGGTTCTACATTTGGAGTCTCATGTATTTGTAAATATTTGCTAGAGTGAGGCCCTTCTAATATATATAAATTAATTGTCAATTGTTCATGTAAAAAGTCTGCTCCATTTTTTACTTGCATGTAAAATTAAAAAGCAGATACTGCTATCACTTGCTATCTTTTTGAGCAGATGGTTTATGAAATGCTGGTCATGGAAAGTCAACCAGTCACCTCAATGTTAGAAAATGCATCTTTAGGACAAAGGACACAAGGAGAGACATACAAGATTGAAAGCATAGAAGCATATCCTCATAAGTACTATGCAATCCCTATTGCTGGATGACCACATTAAATCATCATTTAGGTAGGTTTCATCAAAGTTCACAATCTTCAAATCCTTCTTAAGGTACATTGCATTCAGCTTGCTTATTGTTCGAGCAAAAGTATATTTAGATGCACAGCTATATGCTTCCAGATTGTAGACCTTGTGAAAGTGCATATCAAAATATGGATTATCCTAAAAAAAAAAAAAAGGGGAATAAAATTGAGAGAGAATGGAATTATTACATGCATTACAGTGTTAGAATGGCAATTGGTTGTTCTCTGCCTAGCTACCTGCAGGGCTTTTTCTCTGTTTGATGGGCTCTAAAGGACTTTGCATATTTCTGTTATTCATCCTAAATGGTCTTTTAAAACTTTAAAAAGTAGCAGCGTATAATTAGCTGTAATGGTCTGAGTAAAACTTTAAAAGTTTGGTCAAGTAATATGCTGCTCTTTATTGGGATTATACAATCTTGTTTTGAAATGAACCAATCTGTCATGTTGCCTAAAACACACTATATGAAAAGCACTTGCCTTAGACTATAACTATGTCTGTCAGAAGAATAATATTGATTGCCCCTCCTGTCTTAATTGTATTTCTGTGTGCTTTCTGGTTCTTTGGCACAATTAATCCTAGAAGCAGCTAAATTCTGTTAAATTCTATGCCTATGAATACATATTATTAACATTTATAGGGGTGTTAGTCACCCTATGTGTTTTAGGTTCATTTAGGCTTTTCTTTAATCAAAAACGAGACAGATTTTTATCATCTCAGTTGTGAAAGACTGAGCCACCTCTGAATAATATTTTAGCACAACGCTTCAGAAAAAAAGGTTAAATTCATGCAGCAAGTGATAAGGAAGTCCTCTGGCTGCCTTGGCTGGGGAAGGGACAGGAATATTTTCAGAAGCATGGTAACTTGAAGAGGGGATGTAAAGGATTGTTAATTTTGTCTTTTTTTTCCTCTCTGGCCTAAACTGCTAAGAGATCACTGGGTGCAGGGGTACTCTGAAGCTGAGTTCACCTCCTCTGTCTCCCACATTCCTACTTTTAGCCATGAGGACCACGTGCACAGGACAGAATGGCAACAACCCCAGTTTGTCATTTTTCTTGGAATGAGGTTCTGAAACATTTCTTGTGGCCTCCTGATTGCTCTTTCACTGGCATTATGCAATCTGAATTCTATTGTATGTTCACTTGAAAGCACTTTCAAGGGGAAAAAAAAGTAATTTTTTCCTGGACTACATTTATTGTACACAGGCGACCATTAAAATGTCTTCTCATACATACAGTAAGATGTTCTCCTCAGCATATTCTTCTAGTCTTTATAAAATATGATTTAATTCTAATTGTGCTGTTGTTCTGTATTGTACTAGTGCAGGCTCATTTTACCCTTCTGAAGTTGTATTTGAGAGACTAGGCCTTTTTTAGCAGCAAGGTCAGCCTGATCTAGCCAAAGGTGTTTCATATTTACACACACAAATAGACAAATAGGGAATTGACCCAAGTAACACGAGATTAAGCTGTGTGAAAGACAAAATTTTGTGAGCTGCTGTACCAAACAATGCACCTGCATGGTATTTTATACATTGACTTTGTCACACAGAGACCAGGCTCAAACATTCAAATGACAGCGTCACAGTCTCCACAGAAATATTGAACGAAATTTTGTTTTCAAATATACTTTAAAATCTGTGGGATTAACTGCAGTTTACACTGGGAGCAGCAGGTGGAGAACTTTTATTACCAGTTACAATGAACAAATTAGAAAACAACCAACTTCTGCCTCAGGTCTCAGCCAGAGAGATGAAGATGATTAGAATGAACACGAAAATCTCTCCTTCCTATTCCCCTGCAAGTGAAAATGTGATGTGGAGCCTGTCACATGCAATAAAACCATATTCCTTGGTAACATAACTTCATTTTTCAGATAATGCATTTTAATACTTGTATCCCAAATTGCAACACAAGAAAATTATACTCTATGCATTTAATAGTATGTAGCACTTACAGTATCTGCTTCTTTTCCATCAATCATCTCCAGATCTTTCAAAAACCACTTTTCAACTATTTCATATTTCTCCTCTTGATTCACTCTCCAGTGTTTAACCATACATATTTCTACTTCTTCACTTTTAGTCACTGCAAGAAAAAAATAGTTTTGATATGCAAGCAAGTACTTCCCCAAAGTTCCAGTTTAATCAAACTACATGTTAGATAATAACTTTAAATCACGACAGCCATGACCGTATAGGGTTATACTGGACTTAGCAGTTTTTTTTATGGTGCTGCATTCAGAAAATTGCAAAACCTCTACCAAGGCTCTGTATTGACATGACTTGTGCTATACTTTCCATTCTGTGGAGAAAGTTCTCTTACATAGCCATTACTTTTTTTAAAGCAAAACCCTTACTTCCTTATATAATATGTAATTAACACTTAACAAAAATAACATTTAAAAATTTTCTTAAAGCTTCAAGTTGCCCAGTGATAACTTAATAGAAATTACTGTTTTTCAACTTAGGCAGGAAATTAGACTAAAAAGAGCACAAAGACTCTCTTTGCAATAACTACCATTATTAATTGATTACATCAAGTGCTGCATAGGAGATTGGATTTCTGTAACACATAATGATGATTGTGAAAAGCATCAGAGCCTGAACAATCTCCTGCACATGCAGCTGCTGATGGCTACAGAGCAGGACACATCCTCAAGCCATCTGGTAGCCCTAGGGCTAGATGTCACCTATGCCTGGCAGGAGCATTTTGACATCATAGCACAAGGCTAGAAACACAGGAGCAAAATTCTTTTATTTCTAAACAGTTCCCAAATTTTTGAAAACCCATTTTGAAACTTGTCTAGTTTTATCTTACTCTTGCTAAAACTTCTCTTACTTCTTGCTTGCTTACAAGAAAACTGTTATTAAATAAAGACAAAAAAAAGGATATATTGGAGATATGCCTTCTTTCCACTGCAAAGAAAAAGAAGTAGAAAATATATAAATTAATCATAATTTCTCTCAGCCTACAGCTTCCCTGCCTGGGAAATACAAATTGCTCTTGCTTTTTTTTCTAGTCCTATCAACCATGGGTGCTTGATGATTTTTAACAAGCAAAAAACAAAAAGACCAAAAGACTACCAATGTGTTATCTTCTATGGAGAAGTTAAAATTGTTTTCATTTGCAAGCCAATTTAGTAGACTAATCTTAGGAGGTTCTCTTCATACTTTCAGTTTCTCCCATTCTGTTTGTTGGTCTGCTTGCTTGGTAGGAAATACGTTGTACCCCTCAGAGTTAAAACAAAAGGAAACAAGCCCAAAAGCCCCCAGTCCCATCAGGAACACAAAGGGATGTCCTAGTGACCCCAGGTCCCCAACATTGCCACTGCTCTACCCCTCAGACAACAGAAATTCTATGACATAAGGACAGAGTATAGATGTGTCAGGAATAATGAAACCAGAAGTATGTCTTGCCCAGCGGTGAAACTTGGGTGGACTAGTTTCAATTAAAAAAAAAAAAAACTTTTTCTGCATTTTACATAATGCTTGTTCTTGCACTCAGAGAATCAAAGAAAAAAATTATAGAACATGAGCTCAGATTTATCACATCTAAAAGCTTCTCTCGAGGCACAGCTATGGCAATGCCTTCATAGAACACAAATTATTTCTTAAAGTCTTCCATGGACTAAACACCTTTTTCAGAGTCTCTGTTGGACAATACAATGTTATTCCTACCATTCTTTCTCAGGCATACCAATACTGGGTTGTGAAAACCCCGGAATGTGGTTGTGTGTCACCCTTATGTTCTTCTGGGGTTATGAAGCTTTCAGTGAAAGGATACTGTTGCCTTCACACAAGAACTGGGACATGTAAAAAGGAAGGGAAATAATGTGGGCCATATGGCACAAAAATAAGATTGTTCAGTTTTGCACACCAGGATTTTGTTGTAATACAGATTTCAAAAAGCATAGACCTCTGAAGTTTTGCCTATAGCTTGACTGATTTTTTTTCTTTTTTTTGTTCTGTTAATTTGAAATTAATAGGAATACACAGAGGTTGCATTGCAGGGATAATATTTTAGATACTGTGTTTTACTCCTACAGAATCACAGCAGAATACAGTAGCTGCTGGTAGTCAGATGCAACCCATCTTTCAGAATCAGATTTCCACTCTAATCACCACTTACTTGACTGCGCCTAAATATAATAAGGGAGTTTAATATTGAATACTGGAGAGATCACACTCTTAATACTCTACATAAATTTTCCTTTATGTCTTTAGAAACTACCAATCAGTTCATCTGATTAGAGGATTTCTTTAAAGGCTTGTTCTCCTCTTCCTTGAAGTGAAATTTTTAGTAAAGATTTTAAAGGTGCACAATATTATTTCTCCTTTTCAGATGTTTCACAACATCTGAACTGTTTAGATCTACTACATGCATACTTCTACATACTTCAACCATACTTCTAACTGGACTGTTTCATAAATTACAAGTGAGGGTGGTATTTCTGTGTGTTTAGAAACTCTATGATATTCAGGAATTAATTTCTTAAAATCATTTTTACAGTTCTAAAATATAAAGCCCGTTCAAGCAACAGTACAGGGAACATAACTTGCTCAGTAATATGTAAGACAACTCAAATATTTTAAGGATGCCAGATGTTTAGAAAGATAATGATCACAGAATACTGGAAGCTAACCCAATCTATGTCTCAAGTATACAGATTATTTCTACCTCACATATATTTTGAACCTGAAGAGGAAACAGACTGGAAGAATCACTCACTTCAACCTAACTACTTATGGATGACAGCATTTCTCTTTTTGAGTATCTTCCAGTGTTCTGAAATAATAATTAAAAAGCCACACAAACAAACAAACCACCTCCACCAAACGAGCTTGTCTGAAACATTGTTCTAAAGCTTCTAAGAAACAGGCTTCCTTGAAAAAAAAATTTAGGAAGTAGCCAGATAATTACCACTCACAGCAATTTTGTTTTACCCACAATTTGTCCTAATTACTAACTCTAATGTGTATTTATTTAAACCACAAGTCTAGTTTATTGTTCCTGATGTAATTGGGACAATATGTAGAGCATTAGGCCAAGTTGAGGGATAGCGCAAAGGCTTTTAACACTACAAATGTTTTCCACAACGTTAATGCATTGTTACTCTTTCCTACGGAAAACCTCATCAAAACTATAGTAAAGGTTTGCTCTTTCCAGAGCAGATCAGACGCTCACAGCACTGGCACGTCCAGAGACTGCCACCAGTTGTTGTTCAAGTGTCACCTTTCTCCGCAGGTGTAAACTTCGGGCCCGTGTGAATCAGAAATAGGAAAAAACGACGTTTGGGGGGTTGCGGGTGGTGCGGGGACAGCGAGCCGGGCTCCGCGCCCCGCCGGGG
>VWZF01006501.1:872349-933030 GCA_013396755.1 Sclerurus mexicanus | reverse complement strand
GCTCCCGCACGGGCACTGCCGGCGCCGCCGGGGCAGCCGCCCTTAAAGCCGCGGCCGGTGGCGCCGGGGGAGGTCGGGCCGCGGATCCGCCCGCCCCGCCCCACCCCGGCTGCGCGGACACAGCGCGGTACCAGCGCGGAGGTGCCGTCGGGGCGCCCGCCCGGTCTGTGCCCCGGCCGCAGGGCGGAGGAGAGAACGAGCAAGGAAGAACGCAAAACGATCACAGTAAAGGCAATTTGCAAAAAAAAAAAAAAAAAAAAAAAAAAAAAAAANAAAAAGAGATTTGTCGACTAGCGCGGTTCTTTTTCTCAGTGGATGAAAGAGTTGGTAGAATCGTTAAAGGAATTAGAGAGCCTTGTGGCTGTCACCACTGTTCGTATGCTAATAGCGTTATGACTCTTAGTAGTGTTGGGAAAATTACCTTATGCCTATATACTGCTTACAAACAGAAAGTGAACTCACCTCTAGAAGAGTCATCAGAGGGCAGGTGCAGCCTGGGGAAACTAGCATCCCCAGAATGTTTACATATGTGAGGGCACTTTCACATCAGTATATTTGCAGAAATTTTGGCTGTTCCTGCCAATCTTTAGGTGTGTAGATAAAGGTGCATAGGTGCTCTTCTAATTTCAGTATCCACGGTAGCCTGTGTTACAGTTTTCCCTTCTGACTCATTTCTGGCTGCTCCTAGAAGCTGGATGTTTTCTTCTAATTCTTATCTTCAGGCTTAGTATGTCTGAATACTTACTGAGTTTCTCATTCTTCCGATCTCAACACAGCTTAGGAAGGTATCTCACTTTAGAATGAAACTGTGTGCTAAAGTGAAGGTAAGGTTTAAAATCTGAGGCTTTAAAAAAAATTGACAATAGTAGAATTATTTAGTGACATAGGTCTACATGGTGCTTTGATGATGTGAAGCAAAACAGAAAGAAGTTAAAATGATGTTGATGCTGTAGATACTATGCATATTGGGTTGACAAGTGGGAAAGGGATTGAAAAGAAAGTAGAAACTGTTGTTTTATTCTGCTCTCTTTTGGTCTCGTGTTTGGAAACACAGTTGTGATTCTTAGATATACAGATTCATTTTCATCTCTGATTTGGGAAAGTTACTCTTAAGCTTCAGATTTTGATATATTTTTTAAGTGTGGGGCTTAAGGACAGATTTCATCTCTTACCTCCAAAGGCTTGTTTTAGGAAAAGAGCGCAACGCTCACTTCCAAATCAAGACAACTGCATATGAGGAAAATGCCTTCTTATGGAGACCTTCCACTAGATAGCTGAGACAGAGATATCCAGATGCTTGCCCACAACTTTGTTGACCCGGTGTGAGACACTGGATTATTATATTAGTTAATAGCTTGGACCAACTCAAGTCGGAGGGTGGGGAGAGGGCGGGGAGAAGGGGCAGATCAAATCTCTCTAAGGTGGAGGGCTGCCCTGCTCCATACTCCATCCCCTTGGAGCCTCCTTGGGCAACCTTGGAGCAGCTGTCACTGGCACACTGGGAGCACTGCCCCAGTAGCACACTCCCTGGAGTCCCTAACCCAGCCCCAGAATGGCTGGCACACCAGAGCACTGCCTCACACCCTGCTCCGGAGCCCCAACCCAGCTCTAGAGTGGCCAGGGGGCCAGAAGTCCTGCCTGGGAGGGGTGGAAGGGGTGGCCACAGGGGGTCAGAGCAAATAAAACCAACACCATGAAGTCTACACATTGTTGTGACCCTACTGTCTGGACAGGTGGAAGCTGGAATTGCACTGGACTCAAGGCGGTACCTGTAATTCTCTTTTTGTCTCTTTCTTTGGCTCTTCTTCTAATCTCCTTTCTTGGTATTTGGGTAGTTTAAAATTGGACAGGTTGGATTTTGCTAAGCGGTATGTGTTAACATGTGCTAAGTCAATGCTTTGTGGAATGCTTTATTTTGGTTGAATGCTGCCCTTTAAACTTTTGCCAAGTTCCCTTTTTTTCTAAAGTTTGTCAGTAAAAGTGTGTTATTTGACCTCCTGAGAAATGTGTGTAGTGTCTTCTCTCTTGCTCTCTCAAAATATACAAATACTCAATGAGCCCATAGTGTGAGACTGAGGTTTTACACCTGGCCATGCCTTGAGTACGGGTCTGCTGTACAAATTGGTTTGCAGTTCATGGTCCCTCCTTTCCTGCCAGGCATTGTCAGAATTGTCAAGGCTCATGCCCAGGCTTCAGTTCGTCACCACCACTGTTAATAGTGCCATGGCTGGAGGTTTCAGTGTTCCTGCTCAGTGCCAGATTCCTCATTAGGAAGCTGATTGTGACTCAGCCAGTCTGTAGATTATGTTGCATCTCAGATACTTGAATATTTTTTTTTTTCCAGTTGTGAAGAAAGAAAAGTACAGACAAAAATACCCTCAGAAAAATATTTTCAGCTCTGGAAGAATTTTCAATCAGTTTTTCCCTTGTTACATCAGTTATACCCACCTGATACCAGAGAAACTGCCGAGATGGCAATGAGGCATCACTGGTGTCTTGGAAGTGATGGAGTTGAGACAAAAGTGGCGGGTAGATCTGGTCTCTCTTGGCTCAGATTTCAATTTTTCACATTTTGATCAAATGCTAAGTCATTCTGCGGCAGTTTTCACAAGAGCATTTTATGGTTTGACGCATTAATACTCTTAGACTTTTTTTCTTTTTGGATGTTCTTGCATATTAATATTGTGTCACTGGTCACTATATACATGGCTAGTAGAAATTTATATGTTAACAGAGCTTTACAATGAATTTTTCTTCATTTATGTGAGGCTTTAGGGCTGAGTAACTGCTGTCTGAGCGGTACTAATGAATGTTCGGCTGTGCCTCTAACTCCTACCTATCCATGCCTACTTAGATTTCACTTTATGCAAAGAATGTTGCCTGCATAGTGACTTGAACATCTGTTGCATGTGCTGGGTAAGTGTTCAAATTATATTTCAAAAAATATTATAGAGATTAAATTACTTTGCAATATCCTTTATTGCATTCTTAAAGGCTACATTAAACAACCTTTTGAGTAAATAGGTAGAAAGGTGCAATGGTGATTTTCATATAGAATATTTTAATAGGAAACTGAAACATTTGTAATTCATTATTGCTCTTGATTATTTTGATTCTTTGTTCACCCATCCTCTGTTACAACATAGCAGATTTCAGATCTGCTTTAGCTACAGTAGTGTAAACTCAAATTCCAGCAGTCTGAAAGGCAATGGTTGGGGAGTAATTTACCCAGCCAGCAAGGGTACACTAACGATGGACCAAGATCAACTTCTCATTCTGGCACCCAATATCCCCAGGAGCCATCCTTATCTCAACTGATCCCGCCTATGAATGTGGATCATATAGACATAAACCAGAACCAACAAAACTCATTGTTACCAGGGCCACAAACAAATTTGCATCCAAATGTAACTGTCCAGATAGATGAATTACAGATGATTGTGAAAGCTACACAACTCCTAATCCAGGCTCACAAATGGTCTATGAAGGGAGTCTAAAGGTCTACAACATGAAGTAGTCACCAGGGGAGTGTCTTAGACCTTTCTGCTAGATATTAATTACTTCTATTCTTTTCTTCTCTCACTCCCCCCCCATCTTTCCCCTGAAAATTTTTCTCATGTCCAAATGAAGCTTTTTTTACTGTACCCAGGACATTAACAAATATAGTAGAAGGCCCCAAAAGGATAAATCTCTTTAATCTTTACTGTTTCTCAGTCATACTGTTGTGGTAAAAATCAATTCACCAGCTTTAGGAACAGTATTTATGATGGGTCCCTATACTGCTTTGGACCTACTAATAAGCATTAGTATATGCATGTAACTTGATTACTTGAGGCTTGATCCAAAGCCCATTAAGTCAATAGCAAAACTGTCTTTGATTTTGGTGGATGTCAGAGTAGTTAGTCGTTACTGACACAGTAGAATAGTCATCATGTTTAGGTGGGACTTCACTGTGTTCTGCATGTTGAAGCCCTCCAGAGGATTCGGTCTCTATCCCAATTCCTGTCACCCTTACAAAGCAGTGTTTTCTGAAGCATCTTTCCCATTGCTCCTTGTTTGACAATGTTATGAAATAGTGGGAAGGAAAATGCAACATAAAGAATAATTTCTTGAGCTGTAAAGGATCCCTGTAGGTTGAAAAATAAAAGTTATAATTTTATTTAAATTAGGCTTTACTTTCCTGTTTAAGGTTTTAGCCAGGCACGGTTTTCTCTTAGTTTATTATCTGTAAGTATTTTCCACAACTTTAGGTCTCCAGATGATTTTTTTAACATCATAAATGAGATTTTAGAGTATTAACTAGAAATCTTGAATAGCTTCCTACAGTGAGCTGGCTGTACAGAGCAGGTTCCAAAACTGACTTCAGTAAACTAGTTCTGAATGATCATCACCTGTTTTTCTTCCCCCTTGTTACTAATCATTTACTTTTCTCAGGTCTCTTTCCCCACTGACATATATTACAGATGATCTAGCTCCTAGTTATGGCTGGTATTTCACATGTTTTGGTAGCTATGCCAATAAAATTAGATTCCTGTGCAGTGAAGCATAAACCTGGTTCAGTTGTCCTGAAAACTGTTTGAAGCAGCAGAGATAGCAGTGTTTCATGCAGAAGTGCTCTTCAGTGAGGTACGTCTTGAGTCACTCAGTTTTAAAATAGAAGCATAGAAATACATGCTGGAGAAGACATCAGTTGGTTAAAATGTTTTTTGTAGAACTGATTTTCTCCTGAGTGTTTTGGAGAATCCATTAGAAGAGTCTTGTACCGACCTCAGGATGTATGGGTGTTCAAACAGACAATGACTCAAGATCTCATCCATTCTGGTAAAGAACACAAAAACGCAAAGATGACTGGTGTCTCTAATGGCATGATGTAATTACACGGTTTTAAAAAGCAGTAGTGTTCTCTTTTCTTGGAAGAAGGGAGGTAAAAGAGTTTATATGAGATTTTATTTAACTGGATCTCATATTTGTCAAGTTTATATTGGCTTTATACTGGGTTAGCATCTTCAAAATGTGATCATGACCTTTACTGGGATAAATTATGCCAGACCATGCCAACATCCCATTCAAAGCTTGTTCTTCATAGAATGATAACCAGATGCTGTTTTATGAATGGAGGTGGGAAGACTATTTTGAAATATAACAAAAAAGTATGAGGTATCCAATTCTTCTATGCAGAATTTACACACATTTAATGTTTCTCATGTATGAGCTAAAAATTAGAGCCTCAAGTAAATTCACTTATATGACAAGAGTTTAAGTTCCTGTTCACCAAAGCACCAAATAACACTCCGATGAATTGGAGCCACATTTAATTAAGAGCGTAAAATCCTGGCAAGATGGATTCAGCACTTCGTTATTCAAATATAGTCCACTCAATATCATACAGTTTTCTTTGTGGAAGCAAACCCCTAAAGGTAGGAATAAAGTAAAAAAAGAAGTAGTAGGAAAAAAAAAGTTAAAATAAATCCTGTGAGTTTCTAGGCATACAAATGACTGTTAATCTTCTGACAGCTGAAAGCTTTTGAAGCCTTAATTCAGTATTTTGACAGCTGTGTTTAAAACAGTAACTCTTGGTGGCATGTTTTATAAAAATACAGGGAACATGCAGTAGAGGGTTACTTTGACCAAGAAGTCAAGAAATATCTTAATAATTGCATTTGAAGTAAATTAGGTTGTGATGCCAATCAAAATGCCCTTTTATGTTCTCATGTTCTTGTAAATTTTTTAGTAAATGCTTTCTTTCTTCCAGAGTTACCCAGAGCAACTTGGACAGATATTCTGTCAAAAGCCTCTTCATACTTTTTAATAATGATTTTCATCTCTACAGTTGTAGTCTCAAGTAATAAATTTCATTTGTCTTGGCACAAGAACCATTCTCTTCCCTCATGAAAATTGAACATTATTATTAATGTAGATAGTCAATTACTTCAGATTAATGTGGATTTATATTTTAAATCAATACATCAACGTGATGCAAAGCGCTCTTAAAACACTATAAACTTCTGATGGATATCTAATCCATTTTTTAAAAATTCATAGAGTCGGGAATCTATACAAGTGCGTATTTGTATGGATATTATATTTAGGGGATGAGCACATAGTTGACAGTTGTGTGGCTTAAAATACATTTTATTCTATATAGATCTTTATAAGTTCTTATCCGGTCGGTTACTCAAAAAGGTTAACGTCAAATACATTAAGAGAAGAAATAAAATACAAAAATGTAGAGAGTAATTTTAATTTGTCATGGGAAAAAGTGAGTAAGGGAATGGTGGACACATATCCAAATGCTTTAAAAAGTGGCTGCCATTGTCAAAGAGTAACTTTGGTCAATTATAAAGGGTTCCGTATAAGATTAATTAACTTAAATGTAATGACCCATTTGCAGATTGTGTGATCTGACCTTAAACAAGTTTCTAGCTTTCTCTTTCTTGAATTGAAGGCAAACGACTGCCCTGCATTGTCCACTTTAGCTGGAGTCCTGCACATCGAAGAAACTACTTGCAGACAAACCTATTCACAAGATTAGTAGGTAATTTACCTTTCCCATAGCAGGATCAACTCAATCTGGCTCATTGATCTGGTCTGCTCCTAATCAGAACCACAACATCTACAGTGGTCACAAAGTCTCATTTCTTGCATCCCAAACTGCAGCACTTAAGGAATTCTAACCCTCTGTTTGTCTTATCCAGTGGATTCCTTAAGACTCTCTGGGTGCATAAACTGAATGAGATTTGATGTAGGTCATTTGAAAAACAGGGTAGATGCCAGGGAAAACTTCTGGGTTTTTTAACTTGAAAACTCCTTAAAATTTGGTGTTGAAAACTTGGATTCATTATACTTTTTTCCTTAGTCTTCATTAAATTCTTACATTTCACATAATTATTGAAAAAAACAAACATGTTAGTGTAAAATCAATAAAATAAAACTACAGGGTGCTTAGTCTTTTTTCTTGCCTGAAATTTGACTTAGAATTAGAGAATATTGCACAATGATGGAAAAAGTGTGCATCAGGCCTCAGTCCATAACCTGGGTTACACTTGCATCATCAGTTCCCTATTGCCTTCTCTTGAAATGAAAGGTTTTGAGTGTCTGAGTAATGCTTTTTAGCCAGCTAATGTTGCACATATGGTTAGCATTGTCCTGTAATTATGTTTCTTAGTTTCCCTTTCTCCTTTCATAGACAGACATATAATACATTAATTGTTTTCCTTCCCATTAGCATTTTGGTAAAGAGCTGGACAAAGACAAAGATCCTAAGAAGGGTAGAGCAGGACCCTGCACCTAGTTTGGCATGGCTGATCTCTGCCCATGAGTGGACAGTGCTGGTGGCACTGAACCAAATCAGCCAACAGCACACTGATGGCCTGGGACTGTGTAATCAGAAAATCATGAATCCTGAATACTGAAAGATCTGTTCCACTTGCAGCATTTACTGGGTGAAGTAGGTCTACCTGTACAATTATTAGTAGTAATTTTATTAATTTATTTTATTAATATTTTCTCCAAACTTATTTTATACAGTGTTTGCAAAAGGTGCTGCAATTGATGAGACACAGAATTTCAGAGAGATTTGCCCTTCAGGAACCACACCAAAGACCTAGAGCCACAGCTCTGAATTCTTTGACAAAGACATTTGTATCCTTTTTCTTTTCTTTTTTTTTTTTCTTTCCTAAGAGATGTCTTAAAAAAAACCCACAACCAGCTAGTTTCATCTAGGATTGACATAGAAATTGTTAATTGTGCTGTAATTACTTTGCTTCCATTGAACAAGTGCACCTGTATTAAATAAAATTAGAAAATACTCACAGATAAGGCCATCTTGTGTGTAAGAAGCTTGAAATTCCTGTTTAGTCTTTAAATAATCTTTAGTCTTTATTTTAAGTATGTTAAGTTTATTATAGATGGATGCAGACTTGTTTGCCTTATTCGTTTGAACAACTGTGTAAATTTTCTAGCTTTTTTCTCTAGTGTGCACAATCTCATTTGATGGTGTATTTTAACTTATCCAAATTCAGATCCTTAATATTGTTGCTAGTATCCCTCATGTTTGTTACCTAAAGCCAATCATGCAGAATAACACCTGCAAGATCCTTTTTGTGTTGCACTTTCCATGTTTGGTGAACTCAAGTGCTCCCCATTCAACTACTGGAGAATGAAAGCTTGAAAACATTCTGTGCTTTTCCACTCACTCATTTGTACACTAAATCCTGGAATAAGCATAGGCTTATTTTGATTATATTGGCAGTGGAAAATTCAGATGCAGTACTACTATGGGGCAATGTCACCTTTACTTCTATCACAAGCAGTATATGCTGAAAGCCACATACAGCTGAATTGATGGGAAAATCTTTAATAAACACTGATTTACATGCTGTTAAGATCTGATTAATGAGCGATGCCTCTGCCCAAATTAAGGTGCGAACGAGACCATATGTCAAAGTCAATAATATGCATTTTATTTAACAATACATGTGAGGTAGGGAGATAGAAAGAAATAGAAAAGGAGAAAGAGAGATATTAAGCGGAATATAGTCACCACCCTGTGGATCCAGAGGCATCCCGCTTGTCCTTCTTCACCCTGGGCTTCTTGGTGGTGGGGGTCCCAGAGTCCTTCTGGGGATGCCACCTTTATACAGTCCAAGTTCTGGGTGTCCACGGGGTGGTCACAGATGCCATTCCTATAACTTGGGGTGTTATGTGTATGAACAGTTGCTTCCTCTCCCACAGTTTGCCACAGTGGTAATTTTTGTCCGGATGCATTAACCAGGATGTGGTAATCAGATCTTGCCTCTGCCAGGTCTGGAATTAGAGCCTTCCTGCTGCAAATTCCTCCATTCTGTGCTTATCTTAAGTTCCTGCTGTGGCTGCTTATCTTCTGGCAAGTTTCTTCTGTGGCCCTGACAGTGTTTGAGACAGACAACTGTGCCTTTTAAGTCTTTACACAGGGGCTTGTTCAATAGTTGGTCTGTAAATTAAATTTTAGGGAAATTACTGTGTTTCAACTTCTCTGAAGTTAAAAACACGTTTTGCAAAGTGAGAGAGCAAAATATTATATGAAAGTTGTAAATAAATGGCAAATACTTTATTGAATAAAAAGTCATTATTAAATCATGAGGCAATCGTGTGAAGTTTGCACACTGTGACCATGTGAGTGAGCGATACAGAAGCCTGGCAAAACTTATCTCCACAATGCATTAAACATAAATGAAATTTTTCTGCTACTTCACCTCTAGCGACTCCAAACTGTTTGAATTTGTCACCTGCAAAAGTGCTTTCACATGAGGATAACTGAATAAAAAGTGTAAGCAGTATCTTTCATTCCAGCACAGTATACTTTATGGGTTTTGTAGCCTGGAACAGACAGAAGCAGTTTTCATGGGAAAAAGCATTGCTTACATCAGTCATAAAGTAAAAAAATATCAGTTTTGTTGTTGTGATGAGAAGGTCCATTTAATTTGATTATTCAGTTAATCCAAGCTCGAGATTGTCAATTTTGTTTTCACTTTTTTGGTTAATTTTTCCAGTAGCCTGAAAACAATCCTGAATAAAAGGTCAAAACATCCCCCCTTCTCCACTCCAATAATTTAAACATATTGCAACAGGATAGTGAATTTTCATTGTGTCTCCCAAACACAAAAACATTTCATAATCAGGCCCTTTTATTGAACTAATTAAATAATGAATTTATTTTGGAACAAATTAAACCTGGTTTCCAAAGAACATCCACCGCATGGATGGTGATTTTGTAGCAGAGTTACGCTATGGCTGTGTGAGACCTATTGCCTGCTTAGACATCAGACCAGGCTGGTGAGGGCTGCTGTGAATGCCCTAACCACAGAAAAAGTTCTGATCGTAATTAATGTCTTGCTGGACGCCAGAGAATGCACATCACCCCAATTTTAGTTATTTCTGGAGCAGGTGCCCTGACACAGCATGGACTCCAGCTGAAGCACGGACTGGTCTGGATGTGCTCTCTCTTGTGTGGGTTTTCACATGTCTGAATAGCATTAACCAAGAGATTATTGGAAACTCGGGTTTGTGGCAATAATGATTGCGTGCACTTGCATGTGTGCCTTTTGTACAATTGCCATGTTTTCTAGGCTAGAGTATTGCAGATGATTATGGTGGTTTAAATTATAAATGTACATTTTAAATAATGTACACATAGCAACACATGTGCTGCTGCTTCCTTGGTGTATATTGTTCTTTCATTTCTTTGCTTTGTTCCTATTCTTTCCAGCTGCTTACCCTTGAAGCAAATGAATAATCTCATTGGATTAACTGTTCTCATTTAAAATAAAGCATATACATAAATATGTTTTGAAGCATTTTTCTTTCACTGAAGTAATAATTTTTGTAAACCTTTTTCTTTTTTCTAGATACACTGACAAAAGCCCAGCAGTTCAGTTTAGGCTGCCTTGTGTTAGAAGAGCTCTGCGACTCAAAACCAGTGATTATTTTATACTATTGGTTAATATTTGTTTGTCTACATATTCTCCATAGTAAAAGTACACAGGAAGAGTAGCTCTGATACCAAGAAGATGAACAGTCACATTAGGCCAAAAGGAAGATTCTCCCTTCTTCTCACTATCCTGCCTGGACTCTGATGCAGAATATCAACATGGAAAGAATCCAAGCTGGGACCACGCAGAATGGCCTTTCCTAAACTCAGCTGGATCCTGGCAATCAATGCCTTAGGGGCATCCTAACTCTGAGATTGTGTTAAGTCCATTATGTTTAGCAGCCATCAGTAGACCTATCTTCCATGAAATTATCTAATTTCATTTTTAAATTATTTATACTTTTGTCCTCCTTATTATCCTTTGTCATTGAGTTTCATAATACTGTTAATACATCAGATAAAAAAGTATTCTTTTCTTCATTTTAAACCTGCTATCTGAAACTATCTTTAAACATCTCCACATGCTTGTGTTGTATGAGGTAGTGAAGGGCTACTTTCTGTTTGTGATTTTACAGGCTTTTATCCTATGCTTGCCCTTAGTCATTTAATTTGCAAACTGAAAGACCCTAACCTGATTACATTCTTATATTTCTGATCAGTTTTGCTACATTTGCCTCAAGTTTTTTCCTGTTCTACTTTTGGAGAGTATCTCTCAGGTGAATGTTTTTTTGGCCATCAAAATGCCACTTTCAACTCTAGATTTGACCAAACTGAGAAATTTTGTAATCCCAATACATTTTGTTACCTCATTATTTGCTCCCTTTTTCCCCCCCCCCAGTACATTTGTCCATATATTGGACTGTTTAAGTTCCAATAGTCCCTGAAGGACCTGAACTTTTTAAATTGTGAAAACTAATTATTTGTTTCTGCCTTTTGTTCCCTCTCTTTTCCCTATTTATGTGTTCACGGGAGGAATTTCCTTTTTACCCTGTGTCAGCCTTAGGTATGCCAGTCTCTTCTATTTCTATTTCTATTTCTATTTCTATTTCTATTTCTATTTCTATTTCTATTTCTATTTCTATTTCTATTTCTATTTCTATTTCTATTTCTATTTCTATTTCTATTTCTATTTCTATTTCTATTTCTATTTCTATTTCTATTTCTATTTCTTTTCAGAGAAATCTGTTGGAAACCTGTGCGTACTCCTTCAACTGGGTGATGTGTCAATAGGATTGTTGGCTCTTTTGGACAGTTTAAAACATGTACATCCATGACTTATCTCTGCAAAGCTTATGGTTTTATCCCTGTTTCATCCCTCATAGGTTATTTTACCTCTGTTACTTTTTATCCTGTTAAATATTACAATTTATACCCATTTTTGTGGTATGCAGTGTCAGACAAAATGTTGTCAGATGTTATCTACTCGGGGAGACTTATTACTCATTTTACCCATTCAGCCCCCAAGTGTGTTGTAGTCTGCCTATCTGCTTGAACCTGCACGTATGTGCTGGCTCCTTCACTTATAGGAGATATGGGCAGGTGTAGTGATCTGCCTGGACAGATCGCAACACAATCTTTCTACGTTGTCCTACATTCTTGAAGCAGCAGTAAGAAAATAAATCACACCAGAAAGCTCAACATGTTTGAGACATGGACTCTGAGGTGGACAGAGCAGGTGAAAACTTAGCTATTGTGTAAAACTCAAAATAGAAGGCTGTAGCTGTTGGCTGACTTTTTATTTGCAGAATAGAAAGCATTCAAATAAAACTAGTTTCTGTTAAGTATTTCACAACCTGTGTATTATTGTACATTGTAAGGAATCTGTTTTATAAATTAAGATGTACTTCGGTACTTTTTCTGAAGAAAAAAAAAATCGTATTTCAGATATTTCCCCGTGGCTACTGTAGAAATTTTTCTAATTAAAATATGTTAAGTGTCTGTGGGGAAGGGTGGGATGCAACCCACATACGTGCAGAGCACAGTATTTGCATATTCCTCTTGTTTCAGAACACAGATTTTGAAAAGCTTAAGTATGTACTGAATAGTTGCTCAGAGCAAAGAAGCCAGGAAGACTGCAGGCAGGTAAGCAAAACAGATTTCTGCTGATAAATTATTAATCCAGTAATGCTACTGCCCCATATACATAACCATTGCATTTATGCAAATATAATTTAGAAGGAGAAAGAGCATTTGCTTGGAGTGTGCAACATTATTGACAGTTCTGATGTTGTAGGCTATTTCACTTGGAGCTGTCATTCCTGCCTTGAGTATAAGAGTGCTAATCTAGCAGATATCAATTTCCCAGTCTTGAGGGACCTGCACTTGGCAGTCTTTGCTGTGGTATGAAAGAAGAGCAGATGACAGTATTGAACACTGGCAGCGTGTATACTCTGGGGAAACTTGGCCTTTCAGTATATATTATTAGACATAAATACTAGAGTACTAAAATATGCTGGTACTTGGAGAGAATTGTGACTATTTCTCATATTGAAGCAGTAATTTGGGTTGAGTCTTTGCTGCTTTTTTACTGGGGAAAACATTCTGCAGAGGGGAAAGAGAAAGAAAAAGGGTGAAGTGAGATAATTAAGGATGCATGAAAACAGTTATTTGATAGCAGGGCAATGAATATTCAAGATGGAAGATTTATTTCTGAATACAAGAGGGTGTTTTTAGGCTTTCAAACTAGTTCAAAGACAATCTCTATAGCGTTATCGAGGGTTTTTTCTCACAATTAAGCAAGACAAGAAAGACATAGAAGAACATGATGTTTTCTGCACTTTAAATTTTAATATCCTTATGTAAAGAGAGTAATCCCCTTGTATTAAAATAATGTGCAAAGAAATTTAGAGTCCAATTTTTTAGTGGATACAAAATAAATTGGCTTTTTAAAATTAATATGCTTTTGTTTTGTTGCACGAGTAGGATAAACCTTTTCTGTAAGCATGAGGCTTAGTCTATACATTTGGCAAATATTGACAAATATTGCCTCCCTTAAGAGACTGCAGCATCAGCTGTCTGTTTTGTCATGAAAGTGACTATTAAAGTAGATATCACTGCTCTAATGCTTCCAGTTAAAAACTTTTGCAAGCCACTTTTTTCGTCAGTTCACAGAATTTGCAGTATAATCACTCTTCTATTCTACCAAACATGTCACAATTTGGTGAATGTGTTAATGAGGTGAAGTTTCATGGCTCACATTGATGAGATAACTTCCAGTTCAGCTGATGATGTGTTAGTGGTAGATTGTTTTAGGGACTCTTCAGGCTTTTGGACCCACAAACACTTATGACTTCTTTACCATCAATGTCTGTCACCGGTAACCTGTACTGGCAAATGTCTTCATTCCTATAGTAGCACCCCCACCAGTTTCTTCCTCAGACCTTGGAAAGGCTGAGCCTTACTCCACTTTCTTCTTTCTAGAGGCAGACACAGTTGGCGGCATCACTTGTTCCTCTTCTTAGCTAAAATGAAGTTTGAAACCCTCTCCCTTTGGTTTTTATCAGAAGGAGGTGAGATGGGAAGGTCCTGCATGAACTTTGGTGAGAGACAGCAAATTGTAGGACAGTTGGCAATGAAGTGAGCATGGTAACAGATGGTATAACTTGTTCCTCTGTCCCCTTTCACTTCAGATGTGAGAGAAGCCCTCCCACGGAGCCTGAATCGGGGATGATCAAAGGTGAGTGATTTCACTTGAAGAACTAGAGGAATAGGACGTACAGGGAGTAGTATGCATCCTATTCAAAGAAGGTGAAGGAATATGTGGCAAAAGAGGCTTTCAAGCAACGAGAATGGTTTTGTTTTTTTAACGCAGTGACAGACCTAACAAGATAGAATAAAGAAGATGTGAGGTGACAGAACTAGACAACCAAACTGGCACAACCTTTGCCAGGAGTCAAGTGCCGTTCTGACTGAGCCAACAAAAGCACAGTTTGCAAACTCTTTTTTTGCCAGTGAGTAATTTCCAGCAGAGTTCAGCATCACCACAGTGCACTTTCAGGTGATTTTTGTGTGTTCTGTGAGCTTTCACAAGCCCTTTATTAATAAAATTCTGGAATTTTTTTAAAGACACAATTGTGAAGAAGAACAGAACATTAGTGTATTTATCTAGTAAAACACACCTCCAACTTTATCAAGCTATAGTTTGTCAAAAGTTAGAGGAAAGAACATTGCACCATTCTTCAATCAGGCAGTTTTTTCAAGTAAAATCAAAACCAAAGTCTCGTCAAAAAATGTCGGTCATACCTCAAACTCTTGACCTTGCAGAGTAAAATGTTGACAAGTATCTTTCTGACATTTTGCAAATTAAAGCCCATCAAAGTGTGTCCAAAGTGGTTAAGAAGTAAGTGTCCACTGTAGTAAAACCAATGTTATGCTGCACAGCAAAACCACTGTGTTATTTAGAAAGACATACTTTTAAATTTTAAAGATGATTATTTAAACTTTAAATTCTTCAAACTTTTCAAGCAATTTCCCAGCCCACTATCCTATTCTACTATCTTCCACTTCCCTCCAACACTTTCTCTATGTTCCAGGGAGTTGCCTTGTTCAAGGCTTATGATGTGGACAAAACCCCATGAATGCAGGGGAAAGCAAGTCTTGTAGTGCAAAAGCGGTCTATTGAAAAGTTGTTAACATGCTAACAACTCTCCAGGTCTCTTCTGTGCTTCTTTCTCTTGCTTTGTGGGATAATAGAACATGTTGGATGTTCTAGAACATGGGTGGATGAAGATTGTCTGAATTTGGGCTAGCAGTATGAGACTAGTAGACTCATCATACCTTTGGACCTAGTAACATGTGACATTTTGAACAGCATTAGTGATCCAAAGCATTGTAGGGAAAGAGGTGCAAAGCACACACCTGTTCTTGCTGCAAACAAATGATTTCGTATTTCCACTGTGTTCTGCAGGCAAATGGATTCCAACTTTTGCACACATGAGTGTATATTGGTGAGTGGTATTTGACAATTTTGGTGTGCATCGTTTATATTGTATTGATGAATGGGAAAACTCATGTAGATGACATTACTGCCCCGCGGACAGCAACATTTGTTCTAGGTCTACAGAAAGAACATCTGTACAGGAAGAAGTGGCAAGCTGGATAGACTTTGTACTACAATTTGACATAGAAGTTTCTTTATATATAAAGCTGAAGATTTACTTTTTAAGATTACAGATGAGGAAAAGTTTTTATTTCCCGCTCAAGGATTCTTTTTCGTATTTCTAAACTCTTTACTGAAGGCATTTTTAACTGACCTGGTCATTATTCAAAGGATGAGTCTCTGAGGCTAGAAGTCTCTTTAAGTAGTTTTCTAATGTTGTTTACCCAGTGTATTCCTGTTCTAATGAAAGCAGCAGTTTTTATACCATGATGTGCCAGGTACTGGAGTTAATTGATTATGTTCTCTGTAGGGAACCTTGAAGTAAGAAACTTGATTCGCCTCTGTCGAGAATGGAGAAATGGGGGAACTTACTGACCCTATTAGAACATTGCAGTGTATCTGTAGGGTACTTTGTGGTCTTCAGTGATAGCCCAGAAGTGCTTTTGGTTATTGGTGTGTTTAATGACAGACACAGGAAAGCAGGGAGAAATTTCACAGAATTATTTAATGGAATCAAATAATGGTTCTAGATGCGTATAAAAAGTTAAGTATTTTTAATTGGACTCTTTTGTCAATGCTAAGCAAGTAAAAGTCAATATTTAATATTCTCAGAGACAAATCAAGCTTTGAATAATGGTCAAACTATTCTACGATAATGCAACTCAATCTGATAATGTCAAAGGCAACATTGTGTGTATTTTAGCAAAGTGTATTGGTTCATGATGGTCATGGTTTTGTGGACTTCTTTTAAAAAACAATTCAGCCAAAACATTGAAAACTAGTTTCTTGGTCTTCAAAAACCTATGAAAGTGGTAAATGTGATACAGTAATCACCTGTGCTGCAAAATACAGTGTTAAAGATCTTACATTGTTTCATATGTAAATATTGTAGAGGGGAATAGAGAGAGAATCATAAAATATCCTGAGTTGGAAGGGACTGACGAGGATCATTGAGTCCAACTCCTGGCCTTGCACAGGACCACCCCAAGAGTCATACCTTGTGCCTGAGAGCATTGTCCAAATGCTTCTTCTGTTAGGCTTGGTGCACTGACCATTTCCTGGGAGAGCCTGCTCCAGTGCCCAACCACCCTTTGGCTGAAGAATCTTCTTCTAATATTCAGCCTAAACTTCCCCGGAAACAACTTCAGGTCATTCTCTCAGGTCCTGTCACTGGTCACCACAAAAATCAGTGCCTGCCCCTCCTCTTCCCCTCACAAGGAAGTTGAAACTGCAGTGAAGTCTCATCTCTGTCTCCACTTCTCCAGGCTGAACAGACCAAGTGCCCTCAGCCGCTCTTCATATGACCTCCCCTCAAGGCCCTTCACCATCTTTGTTGCCCTCCTTTGGATGTTCTCTAATAGCACTGCTGCATCATTTTCTACCTTAAGCACTGCAAGAGCATCCTTTCTGCAATCGTGGTATCCAAATTCTGAAGACATTCCTGGGGATTACAGGTGACTGGAGCATACCATCTATTTGGGATCCACAGGAAGGAGGGATCCCAAGGGTCTGCAAAACTATCATCAGAGATTCAGAAAATCAAATTGTTGAGGAGAAAATTTGTTTCACTCTCTCATTTCTTTTCCTCCATAGACTAAATAAAACTGTCAGTGTATAGAAGCTTTCTGTGAAGAGGAGGGTGATGAAGTTGTTCTTCATGTCTTACCCATAAGGGACAAAACAAAATGTGGAGCAAGATGATTTTCACTAACACTCAAAAGCTCATAAAGATAGTGAAGCACAAGAACTTGTTCCTAGGAAGAGACAAAACTCAGAGTTGTGATACTGACCACATTGTGATAGCATGGTAATTCTCTGCCCTCTGGGCTGATAACCAGAAGTGCTGTATCTTTCAAAATTCTAGATACCAAAGTACTGGTACCTAAATCCTGTCGGAGCCTCCCTACCCTCAAAGGCAGCCCTTTTACTCCTGGCCAAAGCAGTCACTGAGGGTGTAGGAGAGTCTATTAAAGGGATTTCAAACCATATATAAAATGCCTTCAGAGTCGGAATAGGATACATCCTAATCCTATTTCAAACTCAAATGTTCTCTAAAGAAATTATGTGCCTAAGTTAGGTTCTGAGTTTTCTTATAATTGGTCACATGAAGGTCAGACAGTGTCTGGTTTTAATGCTAAATGCCAATCTTCCATAATTTTAGTTGGCTTATCATTCTTATTGCTTTTAAATAAATAAGGTATACTGTATAATTAGATTTAATGAACAGTTAGTAACTGAAGCAAATGTTCTAAGAGTTTATTATTCAGCTGTGTAGATTCCTGATGTGAATTCTTCAGGAATTCAATGAAATAAATTCATAGATATGAGAATCAGTAAAGTAAAATTATCATGCTGAGTTAAAAAGTAGTTCTGTTTTAAAGAAGTATTATAAATATGGAATTTGTAACTCTCATGTTTTAATCTTATCTGTATTTTAATCTTAATCTTAAATGTAAAGACATTTCTGGGCCACACTGCCACCTTTACATACAGTAAGTGTTACTTACCTACTAACTAGATTCAAAACTAGGCAACAAATGACATAACTTAGCTGTTCGGTTTTGGTGTTGATAAGAAACATCAGCATTTAACTTAGTTTCTGAATAAAAAATAATGATATTTTACTGTCAGTCTTGAAAGTTCTCATGGAAATCTGTATATAAAATTGCCTTTTTTTTGTTGCTGATTGAAGCACATATGTTTGGAATTTATTTTAAAATACGAGCAGTTTTACTCAGAAAAAAATCCTTTATACTCTCATGTGACTGGATTCATTCTGTAGTACCAACAGTAGTCAAAACATGGTGCCTTTGCATTTTTACCAAGAAGATAAACCGTTGTGGTGTAACAGCTTACACACACCAGTATGTAAGATCAGTATTGTGTGATACAAAGATGTCATTCCTACAGAGCCACTTTTCTGGCCACAACCCTCTTTATGCAGTTCCCCAGTTGCTGATAATGCTGAGATAATGTGCTTTCACCAAGGGGCTTCGAGTTAGAGAGCACATTACTACATTTGCCTTTGTCAAAATTAATTCTGACAGGAGATTCTTGCTGCTGTTACCAGAAGTGAATTGTTAAGTCATTATAGGAAGCCTTTTGGTTATATTCTCAGCTGTCTGTTTTGCAGAGAAGTAATTCCCCTTTCTGCCTGATTCTGTGAGGCAGGATGTGCACTGTGTCTTTCAACCATCACTAATTTCAGCAGGAACTGAGAATTCAGTGCTTTATGGAACTGGTCAGCTTTCTCAGACTATCACAGGATTCAACCTCATAATTTTGCAGAGAAGGATGTAAATAGGTTTTAAAAATCCAGCCCATTGTATGCATACTTGAAAAAAAAAAGCTGTACTGCACTGTATCAGCAGTGATTGAGTCATCGATATACAATGGGATATGGAGAAGATGCTATAACATTTAGCTGGGAGGATAATGCCCAGTGGTCAGTAATGGCCAAGTCTGCCCTTGGGATATCTAACAGATGGGTGGTCCATAAAGCCTAGAACAAAAGCAGCAGTATGTGAGCTAAGAACTGGATCTTTTTGAAACTTGGTAGTTGTGTTTAAACATAGCAATTATTTTAAAAAGTGAAATTTTCACTGTATGCCTTCTAAATCAATACATCTATTTTCTATAATGTCCAGATTTCTCTTTCCATTCTTCAATAATATATTTCAGCCATATCTAGTTCAGTTACTTTTTACCCAGAGGCTAAGTAATCTCTTTTTTTTTTTTTTTAAATTGCCTTTTTGAGAAAGAATTATGAGAAGCTTGCAATTTCTGGGCATTTGACTGCAGAAACAGAAGGGTTCAAACTCTCTTTTTTTAAAAAACATCTGGCTCTTCTTTTATCTGCAAAATGCTACTGCCTCCTCTTGCTTTGAAAAGTTCAAGTGCAGAAGGAAGTGGAGAATTATTCCTGACAATCTGTGAATCTATGTATTTATAAACTTCAGCCAAACCCTACCAGGGAGGAAGAAATCACTAAAATTAACCCATCAGTGAGGAATCTTGAAATATCACTCTAAAAGCAAACTTAAGCAAAACAGGAAATTAATACAATCTAGAAACTTAAACCCAAAAATCTTAGAACATAAAGTTTTCCCTCTACCACATGAGAAATGCTGAAACCTCCATAAAGGTTTTGTTATTTGCTATTGCTGTTGATTTAATATGGAAGACACTTGAGTGCTATCACCTCTGAACAAAGGAGATGCTGTGGAACTGCGTCTACCTGCTTTACCTTGGTGAGGTTTATAGGCACAAAACAGGGATGTCTTCTGTGATTCTTAGCTTGTTTTTACTTAAATTTTGCTGAGCCCAGAAGGGAATTCAGCAAATGGCATGTCTAGCTCAGAAGACTTAAATTTTTAAGACTATAAACTTCGCTATGGAATCTAACATTTTATAGTGAGTTTGAAGAGAGGATGCCAGAGAGCATTTTGTATTTCTTACAAAGTAAGAACCTTCAATAATACATTTTTAAAGGAGTAATTTGTTTAATCTTGAGAGACAGCTACAACAATCTAAGGTCATTTAAGTGAAAAGAAGCTGCAGCAAAAGTCAGAGCAGCGCCACCTGGGTCAGAACAAACATTTAAAGAAGTAGCGTGTTAATACTTAAAGAATTTATTCATACATTTTTAATAACTTCTAGCTTTTGTAGTTGAATGTAATGAATGGATCTCCAAGAGCTTGAGTCATCATGCCCGTAGCTGATGCCAGTTTCCAGGCATTAACTTTAATTATTGATGCTTTCCCTAATAGACCTGATGGTACACTTTTAAAGTACAGGTTCTGTCTCACTAAAGGCATGCCCTCCTGCCGGGCACACTGGCTGTCCCTGGCAGAGGTGAAGGTGGACCTTCCACCTGCTCTTTAAATTAAAGCTTTGTTTCTCGGTTTTTTGTTCTTTGGTTACTTGGCTCATTGCTGTCACGACTAGGCCAGGTTGTTTTTGAAAAAGTTTGTCACTGGAGTAGGGAACCAAGTGTGAAGGGTTTGAAGGGTCTTTCCAAACCCATGAACTTGCTTCAAAAAGCAGCATGATGGTCTATTTATGGTTGCACAAGATTACTGAGCAGCAGTTTCCAGACTGATGTATGTGTCCCATGCATTTCCAATGACAATGTTTTGTGCTTCTTAGTACTTCATGTCTTTGGTATATTTTTTAAACAGTACCTTTCTAGGCAGGCAGCTGAGTGTTCCTTTCATGAGATGAAAAAAAATGGGCAGTGAAAGGTGCAATGACTCGGGGATCAGATTTAGAGGTAAATTTTGAGTTAAAGAATTCCTGTCAGAAGTTGAAAACAAAGTTATACCTTAATTTAAAATTTTATTCAAGTTAGTGGAAACTCATCTGTAAATCTGTTCTTCACCAACAGCAGAGCTGGGGAGGTGAGAAAGAGACAGTACAGTGTTCTTTCCGAAGAAATGACTAATAACAAATTACTTAATGAAATAGCTCTTTAATAAGACATCATAAAAAAAAAAAAGGTATAGATTGTGAGTAAATTACTTTCAGATGCTGAGCACACACCATTCTTGTAGCATCAGAGAGACCCCGGATGGATATTCCCATGGCATAGCCCTCCATATCCTTTCCATGGACAGAGGTTCCTTCTTTCTAGACATATGAGCTATTACGTACTTTTCTTAGAAGAAAATAACACATAAAGGATATTCAGGTGAGAACTTCTTCCTATACTTTTAGATAAAGGCAAGGTCGTGCAGGTGGCTTAATTGCTGGTAGCAAGTGGGAGCTGCCCACAGGTTCTGGTGTTGCAGTGAGGGGACTGGGGTTGTCCTGCAGCCCAGGAGTGCAGTAATTACTGTTCCTTTGTCTGAGAAATGTTGATATTCAAACCCTTCCTGGGTTCATCTACTTGGCAGGTGGTGGCTACCCAATGATTGCTCTCCAGGATACTGTATTGCCCAGAAGTCATTTTGCCCCCACTGATGAATGTGGGGAAGTTTGATCAGAAGGAGCTCTGTTTATGACATGGGTGACTGCACCAATGATTCCCAATCTTTCTTATTCTTCTCATCCGGCAGGGATATTGACCTCACAACATTTTCATGCAACAATATTATGTTATATTGTTTCTTCTGTCATCAAAAGCATTTGAATACTTTTGAATGTTTTTTAATCTGCTAGAAGTTAAAAGACAGAAAGAACAGATTAAAGGAGATATGCAGTGATTTGTCATGCTATGTTATATTATTTATGTTTGTTACTTGTTAAGTGCTGTTTGTTTTATACAAGACAAAAACTGCCCCGATGAACTTACGGTCTAAATTAGCTCATAATATAAAATGATAACACATTACAGAAGTCAATGCATGTGTCAAATATGTAGAAGCCCTAAGAATACACATATTTTAAAGAAACTATAAGGACAAGAGATGGATTCAAGGGTCGATATGATATAGTGGAGAAAAATCAGCATGGCTTTTGTAAAGGTAAGTCCTGTGCCACAGGATTCTTGAGGTTTCTTGGAGAAGTCAGTAGATAAATGGACAAACATGATCTAGCTGAGACAATGTTGGCTTTGATGCACAAACCTAGGAGTAAAGCTTGTGAATGTACTCTGGGTTTAAACATGCATTTTGAAAATTCTGCTAAATACCTGTTTACATCTTCAGATGCCTAAATAATCGCAAGGAATTGGCTTTACAACTTTACAGTATCATCACCTTTGAACAACCAGCATTAAGACTAGTTTAAACACATCCCAGGAATTTGACAGCAGCTTTTCTATCATGAGATTTGCTGATGCTTTGTTTTGTACTCTTTACATTTCTCCAGAGCTATAACTTTAATTTTTTTTTTCTTGCAGGTTTTCAATCATATTCTTGCAGATTTGCTGTATGAAAAATGCTGCACAATATGCAACTTTCTAAGGTAAAGTTTTCTTTAAAAAGCTGATTTAAATCAGACAGTCAGCTGTAATACTGTCACGTATTAAGATGATCTATCTGTCTTTGTTAATGTTCTTTGGATTTTATTTAGCTTCACTGATAATTAGGCCTAAATCTCACTGACATTAACTAGAATCCTTCGGTTGACTTTTGGGTTTTGCATCAAGTTGTAATGAGTACGCAACTGCAGAGTGCTGTTAAATATTCCTATACATCTCTAATTTAATCATGTCCCTTCCATAGAGATGCTGCTAATAAATTCAGTTGTGGATTAAAATCAGTGTTGATTTAGTGAGAAATATGTCTGATTTGAAAACCAGAAGTAAAAGGCAAGGGAGGAGAACAGGCATCAATTAAACGATAAACATAACAGAAACATGAAAGAGAAATGAGGCAGGGAAAACAATAGATACTTTAAAAGTATCTTAATTTTGCATTACTCTTGGCTATTATGCCTGTTTCTTGTATCAATCCAGGTTTTAAAATTTCCTTGTGTGAATATCACCATAGCTGTATCTCAGATATAAATGAAGCCATACAATAGCCATGATGTGAGGCTTAATGCGTGGCACTCAGAGACATGTTCCTTAGTGACTTAAACTGCACTGCTGGCTGGTTGCAAATGAACGAAAATGAGTATATTAGACCCAATTTACAAATATTAGTTACATCAAACAGAATCAAAATTTAGTTTATTTGCACTTTGATTAAACTGGTTCAAACTGTCGGAAGAGAAACTTTTATTGGTTTTAAAATGTTATTCTGTCTCTAAAGTTACCAGAAGAGAAGAAACTGGTTTTAAAACTGAATGAAGGTTGTCAAGACAACACTTTTTGTACTTTTATCAGATAAAAATACCAGTTTTAGTTTTCCTTACAGCACAAGGTCTATGTAAGACACCAGTCTGTTCTGCACTGATCTACATTCAGAAGTCTTTGAAACTGGCTGTATTAATATCAAGCCTTCCATCTCCTGATTCCTGGCTTCTGCCACCACTTAAGTCTCTGTTTTCTTTTGCTGATTGTGTGATGGATTCTCAGTTAGTAACAGCACATCTTATTTTTAAAATGACTTTAGGGAAAGAATAATTTTTCCCTGTTTTCTGGATACAGTCCACCACATGTCCCCTATTCCTCTAACTGGGTCAGTGTGGTCTTTTTTACCATAACATCTCAACCACTACAAAAAAATGTAAGCAGGGCAGTACTTAGGACCTCCCACTCGTCATGTCTTTGGGTGCACAAAGGATGGTGCCATTAGCCATAGAGGCCCACAAGAATTTGATACTGATGAGCATGAGTTTTAAACTGCAAAAAATACATGTACTCCGAATCTACATAGAAAAAGCAATGCATCTCAAAAAAAGTGCATGGCTACTCTGGGGTTAATAATTATTCTTTCTATTTGCTGATGTGTTTCATTATATGCTTCTAAATTTTTTTGTCATCCCTTCAGTTTTTTCATTCTATATCCCCATATTGGGGACTTCCCTGGTTTGTGTAGTAGCTGCCAGAGGTGGTGGAGGGTTTGGTCCCAAACCAGGCATTTCCTTTTCTGAGAGCCTTGAGCTGTGAGTCTGATGACAAGATCTGTAAAGCCTGATCAGCAGCAAGGGACCAAGTTAATGAATCTGAAGGGAAGGCATTTCCTTCCATGGTCCAGCTTTCAGCTTAAACAGGTGGTTGCTGTTCCTGTTTGGTCCCCAAGCACCTTCTTTCACCTAGGGAGCTGCACCACAAAGTTCTTAGGATGTTTTCATATCCTAGAACATATGCTATAAATTGAAAAAAGGGCTGTCATCTCTGAAGATGTGACACCACTCAGAACATTGTTCAGGAACCAGTTCCTGGGAATATTATTTGTTTCTGAATTTGCCTTCTCTTTTTCATATGACTGACCTTCTCGCAGCCTTCTTCAAGTCCGAAATATGTTCTGGGGTTTCTTTTGGCAACCTCAGATAGAAACATGTCTGCTGATGAGAGTAAATCATGTCCATCCATAATGCTCCACTACCACATCTGCTGTTTAGTTTTGCTTTTAGATGTAAGCACATTACTGATGTATACTGACGGTTAGAACCCCAGCATGTGTGACTTTATTTTTTACAACTCAGCAGACTTTGCTGAGAGAAAAGGATTTGTTCCTAGCCTTATTTTTTTAGAAATATTATGTGTTGAAACCTATCTTTAGAATTTTTCTATTTAATTTTTATAAAGTATTTCCCTTTCTCTTAAGAAGACTGGAATATGTCAGGCATTTCTGTCAGCAATTTATGACTGAACTTGCTTATGGAATTTTTTGTAAAGGCAAAAGATTTAATCAAATAATATTTTTTCTTCATACACATGATATAATAAAAATGCACACCTCATACTAGAGGTAACATTTTGAAGTAAGAGCTTTAAACTTTCACTCTTGTAATAGATTTGAGGGGTTTTTTGTTTAAGTGATGAAATGGACTAGGAGGGACCAGAGGGAGGGAGATGCTCAGATGCTCAGTTGCTGGCATTACCAATATATGTCATCCTGTCCAAATTTCTTCTGTTGACTTGTGTGTTACCAGTATATTGTCCATGTACAAAGATTTGCTTGTCCTGTCTCTGCAATCTTGTGCCAGCACAAGTTTGTGTTGGTTGTGTGAGAAACTGAACTGGGAACTTAATCCAAGTTGAAAATGATCCAATAGCAGCAGGAAGCAATAAGCTCCCCAGACCAGTTTGGCCTCATAATTGCTTTTGCCAGCAGAAGGAGAGGTTGATATGATGCAGGAGTGAGCAGCAGCAGGAGGTGAAATGAATTCTGGCTTATTTGATCTTAAAGTAAAACTCTGGCGAGCAATCAAGCTCCTAGAAATGTGTGTTTGGAGACAAAATCTTCCATGTCAATTTGCATAGTACCTCAAACAAAAGAATCTTGACATTTTTAGTTCCTTCTCATGAATGCAAATAGATTATATGTTTTGCTGGTTTACTATTTTTAACCAGTTTTCCAATATGTGGCCATATCTCCCATCCTATTCCCTTCTAGATTACATTAGGTCTATTCTTAACATTGATGAAAGATTAAAGTGATTGTAAAGGGATTTGGTGCACACAAAATATATTCCTTTGTGAGCAGCAAAACAGTATTTAGTAGAGAACAGGCTCTTTACTACTGTGTGGTGTTCCCAGCAGTAGAGTGATTTCTTTCCACAATTTCCAGTTTTCAATTAGGCAGCTGGTGACATCTGGTGCCAAGATTACAGACAGGATTTCCCATGGCAGATGAAAAGCGGTGCCTGTTTTATAATGAGAAGGTGGTGGGAAAAGGTTTATGCCTGGATTATGCTCACATGTTACAAAACACATGCATGCCCTGCTGGAAAGTGTTCTGCTAATTTTTTATTTACTTCCTGTATGTGGCTAGCTTTGAGAGGGATGTCTTGCAAATTGTAACAGACAATATCCCATTTTTCCCCATCTGTAATAGCAAGAAACATTTAAACACCACTCATGTGTGTTCATACATCTTTGCAGAAAGCAGGGAAAATCCTATTATTTTAAGTTACCTTAATTATTTTGAAATAACACTGTGAAACGGAACAAAAATTAGCTTTTACTTAAGGAATCTTAAAGGTGTTATTTGAGGCAAAGTCACTATCCCAGAGACCCGTGGGGAACAGAGAGCCCATGAGAACGCTTGATCTCGCACAGACCTCCACTCCTATCGGGTCATAGGGGGGGAAACATGTCCAGCAGATGGTGCTGCCTGATCGCTCATGGACGCAGCCCGGGCGGGGAGGAGGCGCAAACCCCCTGTCTGAGGTCTCTTGAAAGGAATGATGCCGAGAAAATGATTGTGTCACTGGAGCAGGAAGTGAAATTCTCGCTGAAACGACAGTTTTTTCCTTAGAATTGATGTGGTATTTTATAAGCAAATAATTAAATCATCTGCGTTTTTTCTCTATTGTCCTAAGTCTACTGAAAGTACATGTAAACAAAAATAGCATCTCTATTGAATCATGTATTTTAAAGATATTTACACAAAAACGTATATTTATCTAAGAACTGTAGTTACGTACTCATACTTCAATAGGCAACAGTTTATTTCCCAAAAAACTTGGCTTATGTGTGTTTGTATAAATGACTTAGCGATTATCCACTTCAGTATGATAATTTGGTCTTGTTAAATCCTAATGATTTTCTGGTGGAATACAGATATTTATGTTGATAGCAAAACCCACTGTTGTCCCTGAAAGAAATCTGATGTAATGTACGATCTCAGCATGAACCTTTTAATGTTGCATTTTGTACCTGCCTCGGCTCTTGACACATGAATGATGCTGCCTCACGTAGCATGTGCTTACCAGGACATTTATCAAAAAAAGAAAGGCTTGTGGCTTCACAGTTCAATGAAAATAAAAGGATGCTGCCCAGATAGTAATTGGGAATTAACCATTTGGCAATAACTCAATAGCTGTAAGTACAATCCGCCTCCAGAGTTTTAAGTGGAGGTAACCTCAAACCCCATTAAGACCCATGTCCCATCCCATCTTCTGCTTGTGCTTCCCAGCCCACCAAACTTCCTTTTTTTTTTGTTGTGGATTTTTGATGGACTTTAGTTGTGGCACTTACTGACCTGTGTGAGACCGAGACCTCTCCTGGTTCATTCAGCACCATGTCACCTGCCCAAGAAGGGAGCATCCTTCGGAGGGCAGCTGCCACTGAGGCTTTGCTTTGCCTACAGCAATTCTGGAGGGGACAGGAAGCCTCTTCCCAGGGTTTGTTGTCTCTGTGGAACCTTGTTTAAAGTCTTATAATGAACTTTCGACAGCGTCTGGTTAGAAACAGAGTCCTTTTTCCTGAAGGAAGTGAGAGCAAAGTTATCTGAGGGTGTTTCTATACATTCTTCCCTTTGAGATTTCACTCGTGCTTACCCATGTCCTAATGCTCCAAGCAGACAGTGATTTAATGATTTTACAAAGCTTCCATTTGAAAAGCCAGGCTTAGGTAGCCTTTAACGTCCTGCTAAAAAGCCAGATTCTGAGTTTTTCCTCATTTCATTGTCATTACATGAAAATCTCACAAAGGAATGGTAAGATCTTGTGATTTCTTGTCAGTAAGAAGACTGCAGAATTGCGGGCTAATAGATCCTCTTTTTGTTGTCATTCCAGAGAAGCTGGGAGTGCCCTTGTCAGTCTGACTTGAACAGGTAAAAATTATTTCTTCAAAATTTTCTCCTTTTTTCAGTAAAATCCACCATTATGTGGGAAAGTTCCTTATTTTGTTCCTACAAACACACAGAGAAAACGGAAGGATTGTGACAATAACAGCATTTGTCCTAATTAATTCACCGATTACCTCCTTCCAACCCTATGAAATAAAAGGGCTGCAAAGTTTATCCTTCTGTATCTTTATTTGAATGCTGCTGCCTCCCAAGCCTTAATTTTCTCTTGTCCAAAATATGATATTCACTTAATAATATTAGAAAAGGCTATCATAAATTGTTTGTTTCATTTATATCCCAAGATGTATCACTGTATCTTCCCTTTCTCCAACGCAAAACTAAATTTTTAATTTTCCAAATATTGTGAAATAAAGATTTTAGAAGGAAATCTCAGACAGCTGAATTTATTTTTGAAGTAAATATTTTCGCTTCAAATAAGTTGAAATAAAAGATACAATTTAGTTTAATTTTGTTTCTATGAGGCGTTGTCGTACTTGGCCAGTCACCACAGAAACATAGTTATTCACACTCTTTGCTATACCTTTGTGCTTTTAGTGCTTTTACATTCCCTCACCTTTCTCATTTCCAATACATCTTCAGCTTACTCTTCATCATCCTGTGACAATTCCCAAGTAACAAGACAAGAGGAAATGGCCCCAAGTTAGGAAAAAATTTCCTCACTGAAAGGGTGGTCAGGCATTGGAACAGGCTGCCCAGGCAAGTGGTGGAGTCAACATCCCTGGAGGGATCTGAAAGATGTGGAGCTGTGGCATCTGGGGACAGGGTTTAGTGGTGGACTTGCAATGCTGGGTTAAGGGTTGGACTCGATAATCTTAGAGATTTTTTCCAACCTTAATGATGATTCTATGATTCTGTGATTCTATTTCATTTTTTACCACTAGGCATCAGCATTGCTCTCACTATTTTTACAGTATTTCCTAGCTGAGCAATAATGCTGTTTAATTTCAGTCCCAGCAAGGAAAATATTGGCTAGTGGACTCTTAGGCTTCAGCCTGCTTTTCTGTAGCAAATGGTCTTGAACACTCTTAAGCCAAAGTTTTAAAGAGAACTCAAAATGCATAATTAGCAGGTGTCTACTATATGTGTATTATATGAATATGAACATTCCAAAGAACAGTCATACTTGGCAGTTTACAACAAACGGTTTCCAAAGGCTCAAAACTAAATGTTATCAAATTCAAGTGAAGTCAGGATTTGAACAGAACAATGAAAATAACAATTAATAGCCATTCAAGTGCATTTTACAAGACGCCCAACCCATAATCCAGTGATCAAAAAAAACCAAACTTTCTCTAGAACTATTGTGGAAGATCATAAAGCAAGAGTCAACAACCAATCCGAAAAATAAGGAACATTTTTTGAAAAGCGAAAGTAAAAGGGAACAAACCTGAGAAGAACAGAAGGAGTTCTAGTTATCTGAATTGTCTGATAATGGTACTGGGGCACTTTAGTGCAATTGTTTGAATCCTTAATTTTAATCTGCCAAAAGCAGGACTGCTTATTACATATCATTGTTTTCTTTTGGGCAGGAGTTCAGCTAATGGAGATAATATTTTCTGCGATAATGCAAAAGTATTTTTCATTCTTGGAATAATGAGGAGTAATTTTAATAAGAATATGGTATTGTATCCTCACTTCAGAAGTCTTGGGACAACTACTATTGTCTGAGCAAAAGTTAGGATACCAACCAAGTCTAAAGATGTTGGGAAAAAGCACTGAATAGCTGAATACAGGGTGTTTGTATTTTTCATATAGTTACACAAAGAGATATTGAGAGCAGGCAGGGAATTTTTACAGGTTGTTGCATAGCATTCTGGGAAATAGGAAACTTGGAAGTGTTGCAGATTTATTATGGAAAGTCAACTGACCAAGAAATCCGGCTGCAAACTACTGGACAAAGAGCCATAGGAGCCAACATTAATCTGTGAATGTATGAAAAAGAGGAATATCAAGTTAGACCTGAGTTAAGGAAAATTTGGGAAGACTGAAAGGAGCTGCAGGAATGGTTAAAGAACAGGAAAACCTAGTCTGCCTGCTGTTGTCTGCAATAATGGAAGAGTAGGATTCCCCAGACATGCGGAGGAATGAGATGAGCCCTTGAAGCAGTGGTCCGACCGAGTGGGCTGCCTTGGGCTGGCTTCCTGCAGAGCTGGGTTTGGTCCCTTGGCATCCACGTCGCAGCCCATCTGCACCTGGGCCAGCCAGTGACAGGCAAGTGTGAGCTGCCCGTGTGAAACATCACAATGACCAGAAGGTTAAACTAGACAAACTCCAGTAAAAAGAAGATGTGCTTCTGAAAACTGAGTGCTACTGACCATGAAAACTGTCTCCTAAAGCTCACTTCTCTGCCCATGGAAATACTTGTAGCAGAGGTAGACTGTTTTTCTTCTTAAAGATAAGTGCTACTTGAGGCAGGAGTTAATTACTCCTGACTTTTCTGTGTGAGTGTTCTTTTGCTCTGTTCTGAACCTTTTGCTCATTTTGAAAGATAATAAAAGCACTCCAAGTAATTATTTTAAAGTTTAAAATATTTGCTCTGTAATGAGTTTCTAAATGAGTCTTTGCTTTCAAAACAAATCCTTATGATTATTGTTTTAGTGGATATAACCAATAAGTAGAAAAAGTAGGCAGTTACATTCTCAACATTTGCTTGTGATTAAACTTACTCTACTGTATTCATGCTGAGATTTTTATCTTCATTTCACTGCATTATTTATAACTATTAAAGTGCAATGCTTCATGTAATAGCATATTTAAAAACTTTAAGAAATATTTTACTAAGAAACCAATGTATCATGATTGTTCTATGCTGTCATGATGATTAATTTTCAGCAATTTAGACAAGGTGATTTATCACTTAAAATGATGGAATAACTTTAAGTGTGGAAATGTATAAAATTCTTGACTATGCATAGGCAGAAATCTGTCTATGCATTGAACTGACCTAGGCCAAGCATCATTCCCTGGTAGATACAGCCACTAAATAATGATAAATACTTGATTGCATTGTGGAGCACTTTGAAGTGTTCATGATAATATGAAAAAAATACGGCTTGCGGCACATTCAGTGATTCTTGAGCTTGTCTTGAGGAACTGACGTAGGAACCTGTGCTGTTAACTCAACACACCCTCCCCATCGCTCTATAATGTCCTGCCTCTGAAGGAGGGCAGCTGTGTGACAGCACAGCCTGGGCCCAGCCAGCACTAATGCAGTTACGTGGCTTCTGGAGCGCGGTTTGCACGCAGCTGGCTCGAAGCATGGGCACAGCCAACACCCGGTTGCATCCATCTGGATGGTACTGAGAAGGGAGGCAACAGAACAGGCTTCTGGCAGCAGCCGGTGCGGCCAAGCCTCCTCAAATGTGTGACTTTGCTCTGATTCATATGAAACTTGTTGAGCCGATGGCTGGAATTATATGATACTGCTTCCTGATCTGTGCAATGGAGGACGTCCCCTATCCTTTGTCCTACAGGATTTGTTCCTAGGACTTAGCCAAAGCCAGTGGGTTCAAATACACTGAGGAGAAAGCCTTGGCATTTTTGATGGCACCAATACACATCTGTTCTGGTTATGGTTGGGAGAGAGTTAATTTTCTTCTTAAACCACAACAACATCACAGACTCTCTGGTGCGTGATTAAACACAGCTCTGAGCATGCTGTTGTCTTGCTGGAAGTTAGGAGGCTCTTTCATGGTAACCTCATGGTTGGATTATCAAGGATGTGCAAACCTCCAGATAGATGCAATTACACACTGGATTGAAAAAAATGGGTATTATTTAGTTTCTGTGTTACAGAAGAATCTGTGGGTGTGTGTATGTGCATGAGAAAGAAAATTAGTTTTGCAGCAAAGGTATGCCTTGGGCTATCCTTTCACAGCAGGCACTTTAAATTCACCTGGTCCACTTGGTACCAAACTGGCCATGAAAGTGGTAACACAAAATTACTTCATTCCAGAAGTTTTGCAGACATAATTTCCTCCTCTAGGGCTGGCCCTGCATCCCATTTCCACAGCCTGTGAAAGATGCCTTGCATCAGCCTCTCTCTGCGCTATTTGAAAATCCTTCTCTATTCTTCATGCCAAAGCAAGATGCTTCCCTGTTGTCCTTTCCAACTCTCTCCTGGACTTTATCTCACTTTTGGAAGAAAACTGATTTGCTGGAAGGGATGGGAGTTTTTCTCACCGAGCATTTCTGAGCTTCTGATAGTGACACCTTAAAAAAGGTCAGGTTCACTCCTCTTTCTCTCCAGTTGCCTCTGTTACCCCTGGAGTGTCCCTTACTACCCTATGTATGAGAGAGGGATTGCCACAGCACCAGTCTTTACTGACTCCCTTTTGCTTTAAAGACCCTTACATACAGCCCCAAGGATGAAGTCACTTGTAAGGAATGACACCAGGAAAATTATCAAATTGAGTTGCCATTGCTTTGCAGTGTAATACAGTTTTAGTTAAGCAGCAGATGTATCATGAAATTAGACTTCATAAAGCATTCAGCAGGTCATTTCTAATGTTGTTTCATATTTGTCTAATCTTCACAGGGAGACTTTCTTCCTTTCCCTGGGTCCAATTTAATTTAGAAAAAAATAGTCTGGATTTTGCAGGACAGAAGCCCTAAAAAATTTAATTTTTTGGAGCTTCTGGATATTAAAAAGAATTGAATCAAGCACCTTATGAGTACATTGGTCCTTCCTCTGCAGATCTCCTTAAATTTGCCATATGACAATATAATTTCCAGATACTGCTGCTCGGCTGGGAAAGAGTAGATCACATGGAAAACTGAGATAGATAAAATTATTAGCATATAAAATTTTGTTGTGACGTCATTAAAAAGCTTTGATTACACAAAAACAGATAGGTTGAATGCTGTCAGTGGAACGTGCTATGTCACACACACAGACTTTTCTCTGCCATGTCCTCCTCTCTGGGCCTCCCCTTCCCACTGTCCCACTTAGTCCTGCCACGTCTGGTTTCAGTAGCAGGGAAGGCTGCTGGGAGCCATCAGCACCCTGAGCTCAGCACAGAAAGGAGTGTGTTGGTGGGGGTTTCCTTCTCGCTTCAGGATCCGCTTGGCATCATTTCTGTACATTCTGTAAATCCTGCTCATTCTTTATTGGCTCACAAGGTTATTTTGCACCTGAATGAGCTATAGGTAGAGTGTGTTACCATTTGGGTGCTTGGTCTCTCATACATGCACTCCCCTAGACTGCATTTTTATCCCACAGTCACAGACAGCTGGCTCTGCACAGAATAACCTCATTTTGTCACTGTGAGTTACAGAAATAGGTATGTCTTGCACCAGACACTACTACAAAGCTAAGCAAAAGCTAGAACAAAGTAGGTTAGAGTCTAGCAAAGTTGAGGGTCTGAAGTGCTATGCAAATGCCTCTCACAAAAGGCTTGCTGACCAAAAGCTAACCAAAGGTGTGGGTAGAGGTATGGTACTGCCTCTGCATTTCATGTTCACTCTTCATTGTTATTTGCTTTATGTATTACAGAAAGATCTGAAGATCCCAATTAAAAAGTGCAATTCACTTGTATTTTGGTAAAATTATCATTTCACCCCCATACTTTGGAGCAGAGTAGGAGGTTTATAAACAAGCATAAAACCGTGTTTCATTTGCAGTGCCCTTTTCAGAAAAAAAGAGGCTCTTTTGTACACTGTTCCCTGTAGAGATATTAGAGAGCTTTGCTAGTAAAATGCAACATAATCAAATATTAAAAAAGAATACTTTTTCTTCAAACAGTAGGGAGAATTTGTTAATAACTAGATGCAAATGTATCCAATTCTAATAGCTGAGAAAATCATTGCTTTGAAGCATTATTACTGTATTTATCGGCCTTGATATGCCACCATTATATTGCTAGCCTGTTCCTGGGTTTATACAGCAGGTCTTATCTTTCCAAGCGCAATAAACCTACTCCTCATTTATATTGCTCCAGCACACTGAAGAACAGGCTGTTAAAAACCTGACCTATCACTAAAATGTGTACCATATGGCTTCTAACAAGCCACACAAACACTGTGTTTCTACTCATGAGGCTTCAAGTTTCTCCAAGAACTGAAAAATATGTTTAAAAATCGTTTTCAGGCCAGCTTTTTTCAGTTTGCAAAGCACACATTTCTTTCACTTCTGCAGTATGAAATTGCCCTAAGAAATTTTGGAGATTGCACTGCTTCCAAGAATTTGTGCTTTTTCTGCTTTCTCTAAGGCAGGAACAATAATTGTCCCAGGAAGATCAAATGGTCACTGTCATATCAGTGAGTGTATTAAATATACCTGCTTTCCAGTAGGTACATTTAAAGCCACTGTAAGGCACAGTACTGAGAGTTGCCTTGAAGGTGTTAATGAGAAGTCTGACAGCCATGAAACAGAAGAGGATAGTGTGTAAGTGCAGCAAGCAGCAGAATAGCTGTTTATTTCAAATGACACCATTGTTCTTGAAGAGCTTTGCCTCTGCATGGAAAGTGGTCACAAAATGCTGTATTCTTGTTCTGGAGTTGGGGCTCTGAACAGGGGCTGTGAGTTGAAGCTTTTGATATTCTGAATATGAGGGAAAGGATTTTCAGGGCAACATCTTGTCTTGGTATCAAAGTGGTGCTGAGCATCTGTTTACTCACTGCTTGGATGCCTTCTGCCAAGCAAGCGCAGCCCCAGGGCAGGATCCTGCCCTGCTCCACAAACTATCATGTGAATTAAGTACCTACACATGACTGAAGGGCTCCTGGCTGACAACAGGGTAGGAAGGAATGGGAAGAGAAGTGTGGTGAGTTTGCTACTCACCTTTCGGGCCTGATAATAATACCCACTATTTTAAGCTACTATAGACTCAGCAAAGCTTAAAGTGACCTGTTCTACTCCTGGGTGGACTTCTTAAACTGTGACTTTTGTTCTACAATAGACCTAAAGCTCCTGTGGGTACAAGGAATATTTGTGGTTCGTGGTGATTGGATAGTCCCCTTCCCTCTGTCTCCCTCCTCCCATGCACAATTCACTGTTGCATTGTTGTTATTGCAGGGACCCAAAATGTAGGCGAGCTTTCCAGCCACATAATATAAACTATCCTATGAACTGTGATTTGGATGCTCTCCTAGACAGTAGGACATACAGGTTTAAAGTTTCTTAGGCTGAAAGGATCTCCCCCATTTCCTGTGGGGAATTTTCCTACAAAGCAGCCTCCGCAGAGCTTTGTGCAGTTGGGATGCAGGATTTGCTCATCTGTCAAAAAGCAAAACCACAGTTTTAGAAGTGTCACGTGGCTATGTCTGTCTACTGAGACTTGAAACAGTCACTGAAAACTGGAAGTAGATTGAACATCTCAGTAATCAATCAGAGTTTTGTTAACTATAAAGAGGCTTTCAAGACTGGAGAGATGCTTGATGTTACCTCAAGAGCCATATGGGAAGCACTGTAGATTTCTATAGCCAAGACTTAGGGCTAAGATTTCATATTTTGATTAAATCCTGATTAAAGACTCCAGAGCGTGTGAGAAGAAGATCATCTTCTACAAGCATGACTTTTCTGTGTAATCAGAGCAACTTCAGTATATAGGGCATGTCAATACTATAACTAATGCTGTACCTTAATTTTTTTCCTTCATATAATTTGTTAGGGGAAAAAAAAAAATCCATATTCCTTAAAGCTAAACTATATGGGCTCCTGCAGTTCCTACACCTCACAGACCAGATTGTCTCATGCCATTTCTTAGGCCAGAGTTTCAAACACAAAAGAGAAAGTTTTGTGTTTCTAAAATTACTACTAGAGTGCTAGCTTGACCTTCTTGCATATTTCTTCATAAATACTGATAAAATGCATAATCATTATAAATATGTTTTAGTAAATTCTAGCCTGGTACTAATGTGAGCAGTTTGATTTGGACAGGCAGCTGGCCCAGTCAGGTACTGATGAAATAATAGCTCTTTATTATGATTAATCTTCTTTGTTTGTTTCTGTATTTGTATAGTGCTGGTGTTGTGCATATATGAAAGTGTCTAAGCAATAATATTAATCAAGTATACTTAAACATATTTTAAGTTTGTATGAAAGAATTGTAAGTATGCTAAATTTGCTGATAAATCTTCAGCCAAAACTGAACAAACAAGTTTTTTTTTTTAAATAAAAACTTGACTTCAGAGGTCACACAATTATTTGGAATTAATCACTTTTTTTGCTTGAATGTACTCATCCTATCCTGGTATTCAAGCTGCAGTATCTCACCATGTGAAATAAGGACATCATGCCTAATTGAAAAACTCATGCCAGAATTTATTTTATTAGAAGGGAATTTAAAAAGTCAGAGAAAATGAATCATTTCCTAAATTAATGAATGTATCACTTACTAACTGTCATTAAAACCTTGTTAATTTGATCCAGTGACAAAACTAATTAGGAAGATATATGTGCTTCTAAAAACTAATGAATATTTTAAACACTCTATTCCTTTAACATCTTCCTCAATTGGTTTAATAGACAATGGCAGCACTGTGTCATTCTCTGCTGGCCAGAAGTGCCATTGGTGACCCAACACAGAGGGGTAACGAGGCGCTGCAGGCAGATCAAACAGCAGGCAGCCCTGCTTGGAAGTGACAGCTCTGCTGGAAAGCCAAAGGGTGAAAGCAGAACTTCTGAGTGAGGGCAGATCTTCCTCAGCACTGGCACATGGCTGAAGCTACGCTGGTCATAAGTCTACTAACTTATATGCAATTATGAAACTAAGGAAACAGCAATGTTCTTGCTAGAAGACTTGTTCTACAGCAACAATTTCAACAGCTGTGTTATCCTATGGAAAACAGGTTCCTATCCTGTGTCCAGCCTCGTGCTCTTCAATCACCTTATAAAATATTTCTTTTACCTGTCAAACTGTATAACCTCTCTTGAGATGTTTTGTCAGTAGAGTAGGTGAAGATTTTAATCTGATAGTCTCTCTATGCCACTATTTTAACAATGTCTCAGTTTAAAGGAAAACTAAGATGTCTATCTGGACTAGGAGGGGGGCCTCTTCCCAAAAATACCCACCACAACCTTTGAAATTAAGAGACTTTAATCAGAAAATGTATAGAAAAGGATAACAGTTCTTTACTGTAAAAATATATATATATATATATAAGCAAAACCAGAACAGAACAAGCAGCAACACCGTAACCAAAACTTCCAAACGGACCAAGTCCTCTCTGCCCCTTCAGTGCAGTTGTATTCACAGACAGCAGGAGGCGATGCCATGGGTTTCAGCTCCCAAACCTCTGTGTTGGTAAGGGAGAGAAAAAATTCCGTGGAAGATTTTGAAACGGTAACAAACAAGAATTTAAACTCTTAAATAAACACAAAAATATGAGTGACTAGCAAGATGTCATACCCAGTTTTGTACTGTAGCATTTTAGGAATAATACAACTACTAAAATGAACAGACTTCCCTTTTATTACATTTCTACAATAGTTTAAAAGCACATTCTACTATTATTCCCTTCTTCTCTGTCTTTGCTTACTCTCCTTCCCCAAAATAAGCAATAAATTAAAATAAATCATGGAACCCCTCTCCCCTCACCCTTACAGGTATTGCTTATTCCTTCCTGAACCATTGAAAAAAAGGCTTGAACGTTAATTTGAACCTGATGGTCAAATTGCAGATGTTCTTTACAATATTTTATGTACCTACAATAGCTGAGAGATTATTTCTATACCATATGGCTTTCATTTTCCTGATATGTTCATGTTTTTAATCCAAGTATCTTCATCAACATTAGCAGTAAGACCTTTTAGCTGGTGAAGATCATACTGTAAAATTTTGTATGTGTGTGTGAATGTACAGTGAAGTGGATGCTTAAGAGAATGGTCTAATACTAAAGAGAGAAGTATAGCCTGTTCATTATCAAGAAAATAATCTAAAAAGTAGCATAACTGTTACAAATTGAAAATCAGAAAATTTGGCCATTGCCTTATAAAGAAAGTCTTGAAGGAAGAAGGTTAATGGTACAACAGTGACGACATCCTCATGATATACATAAAACACAATAGTGAATGGGATCTAAAGCCACTTCGCTGTTTGTGCCGTATGACTGGGGCATGGAAACATCTGGCAGATTAAAGCAACCTGACATTTTTTGATGCCTCTCACCAGATAAGCTTAGAATTTACAGTCAGAGATGTACCTGACCTCCTTGTGCTCTAAATCAAGAAGTCGAGAAAATGGCTTACATGGCCAAGAGTAACACCCATCAGGCTTTGACCAGACAGTGATCCTACTCCTTCTGTGCTCTCCTTAGAGCCTTCCAGCACTCTCCACGGAGGGCTCTCACCCTTGTAGAATCAGAGCTTGAACTGCAGCACTTGAGGTTCTGCTGCTGCTGCTGCTGCACTGGGAGTTACAAAGTGGATCACAGGCACTATTTCTGCGCTTAGTTGTTGGTTCCTGAAAGCAGTGGTCTCTATTGCACTGTACAGCATTTTGTAAGCTTCTAGAATGTTACAAAGATTGCCATAAGCCAGAATTTGGGGGATTTTTAGGTTGAAAGCAATTTTGTTTTATTGAGGAGTAAAATAATAAAATGCTTTTCCTTGTGAAGCTTGTCAACATGCATTTAGAAAAATTAGTTCGGGAACTTCTTTGCTCATTAATGGAATGGAAAAGAAATGTTTTAAAGTGCTCAGCATTTCATTAATCTGGGGAATGTTTTGTTTTTATGTCATCCTGACTGCTTTCACAAAAACAAATACAGCCTTGATGGACAGGATTTTTGGAGATATTGTCTATGTACCATCTCCGGTGGCTTTAAATGGAAATCTGTCTCTTTGGCATAGCTGACACTGTGGGCACTTCATCCTGCTTCAGAGACTAATATTTCTGTGGGAAAGGGAGGAAAAGAGACTGGGATCTTATTGTTTGTTAGAGAAAACCTCTAGGCTCTTCAGAACGTTTGTACACACACACAAGCACACACACAAATACACTCAATGAAGAGAGAGTGACACAAAAGCAAACAATATATTCCTTCTTTCAACAAGTGCAAAATAGTGGAGAACAATCACTTTAACTAGAAACAAAAACTGCAAACAAAATTAATATTCATTAGATTTTTGACATTGCAAATACAAGTCTAAAAACCAGCTTGGTGCCAGGCTTATATTATGTGATTGACATGCCAACCAGTATTCTCATTTTCTTTGTTCTCCTGAGTCTTGGTTTGGTTTGGGGTTTTTTCGCAACTTTTCACTTCCAAAGTGAAAGTGTTTCACTTGCAACAAATCAGCCCTTTCCAAACAAAATAAATATTCCAGACAAAAAACCAAAGCCTAAACCAAAAGCAAGCAAGGAGCCAAGTTACTTTCCTTCTGATGGTACATATTTGACTATGGAACCTTATTTGTTTGATGCACGTACCAGATCTTGGGCAACTGATACCTCACTGACAAAAATTACTGCAGGACTGAAAATAATAGCAGTGCCTTGAGACACTTTCCTTGGTCCTCCAGCATAGGCTGTGGAGTGCCTCCTCCAGCTACTCACCATGTCTTTTACTGCCAGTTTTATCATCAGATGATGTTACATGTTGTATTGTTCAAGACTGAGTTACTATTCACAGTCTCTGGCCCTGGCTGGCAAACGCTGCAGACAGCTTGCTTGGGGCCACACAAATTTGGGTAACAGTAGCCTTTCTGTCTCACTTGAAGAGATTTCCTTACATTTCTATCCTACAAACCCCTGCTCCTAAAGTCTGAATTGTAAGGATATGCCACAGGGTAGCTGGAGGTACAGTGAGCAATGGCACATTTCCATATGTGCTGCACTCACTCTTCCCAAGCGCAGGGTTTCTTAAAGCTGCATGGAGATATTTGAGAAATGCCATGCTACTAAATTCTTAAATCGGATTCTGGTTTTTGGAGACTGATAATTCTTCTCTGCAATTAACAGCAGATGAAGCTACAACAGCTTCTTTTTAAACCCTGCATAGGTTTGGCTGGCAAAACTGATGTGACCTGAAATGTGGCAGCTCAGGAGACTATATTGAATTTTTCTGTCATTTCAAACTGAAGCAATTGTCCTAATCGTATCAGCAAAATGTCTGTGCAGAACACGGATGATCATCTAATTTGATTTTACTTTAACCTGTCTCTAAGTGCATACTTGTTCCTTGCAGATTTCATTAAGTTCAAAATAAACCCATAATTTTCCAGACAGAAGAAAATATTATTCTGAATGGTAGTGTAATTCATCTTTCTATCTCTTGTCTACAGCTACATAATGCAAATTTGTTAGTTCTTGAACCTTGCTAGTTCTCTGATTGAATTTAGTTACAACTCTGGATCTGATATTTGTGGTAAATACAGATCATGCCGTGGTAAATGCAAATGCAAATGTAGGCAGTATTTGACATCAGCAATGCATGGAAACATCCAGGAAAAGATTTTTGTCTTGCTCAGAAACCCCTCTTGGTACGTTTTTTGTTTTAAGTTTTCTACAGCTGAGTGCATTTTTATTCCTAAGAAAAGAAACCCTAGAAAAGCAGTTTTAAATCCAGAGGACTGGCCCTTGCCATGGTTAAGAGCCACCCAACAGAGAGCACAATTACTGAAGCGTATGCTAGTTTGAAGGTTAGGACCAAATTCATCACTAAACAGCGAAAGACATGCACGAGGCCTTTTCCACCTCAATTTCTTTTTGGAAGCCCTGGATGAGGATTACTTGGTGAATAGGTATTGTCACTTTCAGTGAAGTGAAAGGATGATGATGCTCTCACGTGTGCTCCTGGTAAATCATTTACTTGTAGATGTACAGGACCGTAGATACGTATGATGTGCACATGAATGCAAATGATTCTGCAGATTCTGGTCCTACTCCATCAAATGCTGTGGAGAAGTTACTGATGATCTTCAAACGGCAGAGCCTGCCTATAAGACCAAATAAATCTGGATTAGTGCTTGTTACTTTTGCTAGATTTAATGCTGAAAACCCACAAATCACTTTATAGGAACTTACATTTTTCATGTTGATTTTTTTCCTATTATCTGTTATTGCTAAAATCAAGGTTACTTTCACTTCATTCATCCTACCAAAGCAATAGCAAAATGAAGATGGTATGGTGCTCAGAAATACCACATGGGGAAATGTTCTCAACTGTTCATGTATCTTTGAAAGCCATTTATCTGCTTTATGTATTTTCTATACATTTACTGACTCTGATGATTAATACTTTTGTGAGTCTGATTCTTATTGACCACATAAAGTACTGACATCAAACCTGCATTACTACATATTTTAGTTCAATATATCATTATGACAATTTGTGCTAAATTGCCAAAACCAAGTTTTGCAAATAATCCAAATACTCTAAGAAAAATACTATGCCATTTATTTTTGGTTCTAACTAACAAGTGTGATCAGAATAACTTCCTGGAAAAGAAAATAGTTGAGTATTTTTCCACAGTTGAAAACAAGGCATGCATTAGCAAATTAGCATATCAATTTTATAATACAAGTTTAATAGATGTTTAATTACAGCTGTCTATTGAGTTAGAAGTTAACAACAAATTATTCATAAATGAAACTAATACTGAGCTACTTCATGTTAATATTATAAGGTCTTTATGGGCAGTAAAACAAAGGAGAAAGATGATTGACCATACATGTGTTTCTTAGAGGTGATGGCCGGTAGCTGTGCATAAGTGTCACAAGGCAAAACAAACTGAGACAGCCTGTGTTTCTCTGAGCTTGCAGCATGGCTGAAGAAAAGGTAGAGCTTAAACAGCAGGGGTTTTTTTTTGAAAAGTCACTTCAATTCTTTTTTTGCATTAAGAATGATTCTATTTGCTTGTCTTGGCCATTCACCAAGTTTGGAAGACTATCCAGCTCACCTGTAGGCTCAAGCCCTGGAGATCGTGCCCTCTGTGGAAGTTGTAAGATATGAAGTGTATGTTGAGCGGTGCTGACCTCTGAATGGTTAGTATGCAGAACATAATTAATGTAGTGCCAGACACAAACTGAGCAGCAGAGGGCAAAGGGGTTAATTATCTGGTGGCCATTGTTCTCCAAGACACAGTGGATCAGCATGTGCTGTGGGTCCCTTGGGATTCACAGCTGAAACAAGTGAAGAATAAGGAAGAAGCTGATTCCTAACCCAGCAATTCCTGGCATAATACTACTATTTTACTAGTTTTTACCTTGCAGCTGAAAGAGTTGGCACTGTGGGCTAAGATGTGGCTGGATGGCTGCCCTGGCCTCTTGCTCACAGTCACAAGTGTTCAAGGGAGCGTGTCCGGAGGCTTGCACAGCCCAGCAACCACAAATGAGGCGTGAGTCATGACTTCTGGTCTCCAGTGGTACCAGTCCACATATCTTTATGTACCTTTGAGGCTCGTATTTCCTCCTCTGCACTGTGGCAGAGCTGCTTGTCCAATTATCATGGAAGGGGAAATTAGGACCCATTCTACTCCAAAACAACACTTTCTTTGTTTCCACTCCATCTAGCATTAGCTTAGCCTATCTCCGTAGGGAGTCATAATAATTTCCTAACCACAACGCTTACTTAAAGTACCTTGCAGTGCTGGTTTAACATCTCAGATGTTCCACATGCAGTTTGAAATTTCTGTAATGACATGTGCTGGAGTTCTGAGTTATTTGCTGCTTGACAGGTTAAAATTATTTTGGAGTTATATCCTGTTTGCTATTATATGCTGTCAGACATAAACCATGTTTTATAGTGTATTGTAGCCTCTGTCTTCGCTGACTCTGGCTTCCTCAGACTGTATCCTTAGGTTCAGTCTCTGTATCTTATGACTTATTTCAAAGCAGTACTGTGGAAATCTGCTTCAGGCAATCACAAGACTACTATCTCACTGCAAATTGTCACTGGAGCTGGGGGTGGATCTGACTTGCTGAGGTCAGCAACATGTGAGGTGGATCAGCATTTGACTAGAAGTAGTTTGTTGTAGTTACTGTAAATGAATCTGTGGATGCATAGAAGTTGTAAACTGTGATGATTGTATATGAACTCTAGTGAAAACAGTGGATTTTGTCCCAGAATATCTGTACTATGTGAAAATAGTCATAAAATACCAGTAACCGGAAACAGAAGCAATTTTTTTCCAGTGTAAGACAAGAGTCTTTCTAAAAAAAAGACCTGTGTGGTTTTCTGGGAGAACACAAAACTAAAGAGGCTTGGAGAAGAACTTGATGTTACTGTCAGTCCCAAAAATACTACAATGAAAATGGAAAGGTTGCAATTTGTGAGGAATTAGTTTTAGAGCTGGCAAGCTCTAACACGTTATCCTGCATCTTGCAGGTCAGGCAGAACACTTTGCAATATATAGTTGGAAATCTTTCTGCACTTGAGCATGGGAACAAAGGCAGAACAAGAACATACCCACTAGTGTTTGCACATTGGACTGGACTGTGGGACCTGTGAAGGCTTTGTGAAGTGAAGAGCTGGCCTTTGAGTTGCATCCTCGAGTACAGACACTGACTTTTCTTTTTCTAGGTGGAAAAGTGCTTTGATTTATTTTCTGTGTGCACCTTGGCTGTATTAAGCACCAGAAACTTCACACTGAAAGGTATGAGAGCTAACCAAGAAGTTTATGCACCACTCTGCAAAGATACCCATTTCCTTCTCATATTGAGCATACAGTCAGCCCACTCCAGCTCTCATCTGTATTAATACCATGGATTAGGCTTTAACGATTATTAAGAGTGAAGAAAAAAGGATTTCATAAACTTAAAAAGATTTTCAAAACCTTTAGGACAAGGGCAGGAATCCTTGCTCCTCATAGTTGTGGCAATTTTGTATTGGAGGGAATATTCACTTGTCTCCTGAAAGCCAAGGAACTCTGAAAGGGGATCCCGTGAAGCAGGTCCTGGTTACTTTCTCTCAGGCTAATCCACAGAACTGAGTCAACTGATACACCATTTAAGAAGAAGCCAGAGGTGATTTTTAAAAAATCAACCACAACAAAGCGCCACATGTTCATGTAATTGTCATGCATCCCAAAAGCTGGCTGATATAAGTGGCTTGAAGAATTCTAGAACAAGACACTGACCAGCCATCTTCTGATGGCTGCAGCACCAGGCTTCTGATGTATTGTCCCAAAACCTGACAGAGCCTGGAGCTTCTTGTAGGTAATCCTGGAAAAGAAATGCAATTGAATGGGGTTGGCCCAGCTGTGAGTAAAATCTTTTCACTCCGTTTGCTGAAATGTGTAATGTGCATGTTGGACTTGTTTTGTATGCTCAGGCAAATGCATCTCTCTATTGCCTGGTGGTTCCTTGCACTGCATGGGTTTGTAGTTTGGCTTCAGTCTGGAAGTTGAAGTTGTGATTGTGCGCTTGGCTTTAAGTAAGGATAACGCAATTTCCAGCTCAGGGTGGGAGAGGTCTATCATGGTGAAATGTGAGTGCCTGCCTTAGATCAGCCATGGAGAAGGGATTTTTTCTTTACTGCAGCTGTCCAAACTCTGCCCCAAGCTATGCTCAATAGACGTACAGATCTGCTAAGGAATTATAGAGCGAGTATAGCTCTCAAAATTGTATTTGTCCTTCAAAGGAATCTTGGAAAATCTACTGTTTATTTTGCTGCAAAATGTTTTTTGTGTCTCTCAAGATACAGCAATGGAGATGCAAAAAATTGAGGTAATAGATTAATAAAATTGTTTGTCTTCCTGTTCAGGTACTGCTAGTCACAGTTTAAACTAAGTTTTTATTTTAGATTGAATTTCTGTTCTTATTTACACCTGCATTTCTGCTAAGGCCAGAGGTGCACATTTTTAAACGTGTTATATCTGGGAAGGAAGTAATGAAACAGGTTAAACTTGCAGTAGCAGAAAAGAATGAAAATCAAATACTTGCTCTAGTTGTAAACATGAAGGACTTGGCAGAGCACTGTTTAGCCTCAGGCAGAGATTTCCAGGATGTTATTTTTATTTTAGTTATGTTTCAAAGACAAACTGTGTGTTTTTAGATTTGAAGGACATTGGAAAGGTGGGAATATAATGAATCAAAGGTATCCCCTCTTTTTCCAAAGCAGAAAATCAGAGCTTTGTATTAAAATGCATTGTCATACAAATGAAGTAGTAATGTAAGTACAATGTGTTGTATAATGTAGATACACTAGAAATTTGTACATACCCCTATTTTATTGTCAATTTTCATGGACTATATATGTTGGTGTGAGTTTCTTTGTATGCTTTACTCTCTTTGAGCAAAGCATTTGCAGCTTGTTTTTCCTATCATCAGCAGTTTGAAGTGGACTATGAAAATCCCATACTTGACAGGTGGATATACATACATATTCAACATAATATGTAGATTATGCTTATAGTGAGGTGAAAGTATAACCTCATGAATCCTTAGAAAAGAAGCTGCATGGTGTTCATCTAACATGTTTTGCATGACCTTTTATTTTATAAAACTTGTATGTATGCACTCCATATACTGCCTAAATACCATATGCCTGTTAGAAAGTAACCTTTATTTTTCAGATCTAGTGCACTCCTGTGGGCACATGTGTATGAAATGCAATTTATGCTAAACAAAGACCATCGTGTTTAACTTAAAACATGGCATGCTTCAACCTGAATAGCCTCTTTTCAGAGCTGAAGACAATAGATTTATTTTTTTTAAATTATTAATTTTAAGCCAACATATAATTGGGAAGCATGTGCTAACATAATGTTTGTAGGTTGCATGCACAATTACACTCTTAATAAAAAATGGCCTTGAGCGCTATGGCTTGAGTCTCAAAGGCATGTACATGGAACAGCTGCCTGGGCTAAGAAGGTACCTGCAACTTCCTCTTTTTTCTGAAGAATGAGACAAATTGCTTTCCTGGAGAGAAGAATCCAGTGAAACCAAGACTTTTTCATGAGAGGTGGGACAGATCCTGGAAAATAAAACTCCAATATTTTTTCACTGTGAATTGGTCTCTAAAGGCTATTGCCTCTTGAGGAAGGTGAATGAACTTCTTAACAATGTGCTGCCATGGACAGCTACTTTATTTTCTTCTCCTATGTCATGAAATGAGAGCTACAGAAGTTGGACATGCACTCCCTTCCCTCATGATTCCAACTCAAAGAATACTGAGGTAAAATTTCAGGGTTTGTAGGCAAAACTGCTATCAGAACCAGAGCAAGAGAAAAGTAACATTCAAGATCCATTAACGTCCCCCTGAAGACAATAGTATCACTGAAAAAGAGAGAACTAAATAAAGTCAAATACTGGGGGTTTTTTACAATGAGATACTCAAAGAGGCTCTTGAAGGAATAGACTTAAGGAGTCTAATTCTTTTAAAATATGCCTCTAGAAATAGAAGGTGTCTCTTGAGACTTGAATAATTTAAAAAAATTACTCTTACTATTAAAATATCACACAGGATCATGCCTGGAATAACAATCACAAGAGACTGAGTGACTGTATCCACTATGCATTTGAAAAGTCCACAGATGTCTGTAGAGAAGATGACCTTAGAGTAAAATATGCCTGCCTGATGGTTTTGTGGTGTATTTATGCCTTGTGTGAATGTGTGATATGTGGGAAGATATGAGCTGTCTCTTTTGTAGTTTGCTGTTGAAGTTGTTTCACTGGCTGTGTCTGTTGCACTACATCCTCCTGTCGTCACAACTCCTGTAGTTCTCCTCTGTGTCAACCCTTGTCCTCCTGTTCAGCTGGAGACTAGCACTGCCATACTTAAGGAGATGCAACAGCTGTGACCATGCCTTCTGTGCTGTGGCATGCAGAAGAATTTGCATGAGTACCTCCCCATCCTTGCATCTTTCCAGCTTCTGCATGCTCAGCCCCATAGCAGGCATGGTCTTCAGGGACATCATACTTGGTTAGCTACAATATGTCCTCAAGTTGTCCTGCTTGTGCTTTTCAGTTAACTGCCTTCAGTAAGTGAATATAAAGAGAAGATTATTTAAACAAGATGCAGTGCAAAGTACTGTGAGAGAGACTTACCTCTTGCATATGGTACTTGTTACTAGGCTATAGCTATTGTACTACTGTGGTAGTATGAGGGAAATTATATTTTAAGTTCATTACTTTAGTGCTTCCTGGCCCCCCAAATTAGGCACGTACCTCAGCTGTGTCTTGAACCTGCAAGGAAAGTTAAACCTGCACCTATCCTTCATTTCTACTTCTTGAGAGTTGTGACCTAAGTGAAGACTGGCCAGAGAGACTGACACAGAGTCAGGGTCCCATAGTCCGGACTGGAACTCATAGTGCTCCATGACATGAAGGTAACCTTACACAGTTCAGATGTCAAAATACCAAGGTCTAACTGAGGAAATTCTCCTAACATCTATCTGTGTGTTTTTACTCAGCCAATGCTAAGAAGAGCTCTAGGATTTGACCTCAGGATAGTGATTACACAGCAGTTCATTTTTAAGAAATATTAAGCACCCCTGCTGAACTACAGCTAACAGCTCCATGGCTGTGCCCGAGTGTGTTCATTATGAGAAACCAATTTTATCCTGGGCCAGAGGGACACTGAGCAGGCAGGTACAGGAGCCATGCTACAGTGAGTTGTCACGATGAGGCTTTCTGAGCTCCAGGGCAAAGCTGGAAGTGTGGGGAAGTATTACAGCAACTTCAATTATTTTGCATGTAATGCTGTAATTAGTATTCATGTAATTAGTAAAAGCTTGTGCCAGCAGAGCTATTGAAGCATGGGGTGTGATGAGGGGTGAGCAGTGATAGGAGTGACAGCAATTCCCACGTGAAGACTTTGTGCTGCTGGGGCAGTTGCACCTGGTTCTGGGCTCCTGCCATGAAGGGCTCCATGGGTTGTTCTTCTGGTATTCCCTAGTGGTACTCCCACCTGGGGAGCTACTCCCAGGGTAGGCATAGCATAAGGGAAAGCACAGAAACAGCTCTCCCAGGCTGGGCAAGTGGAAAGTCAGCAGTAAAATGGGTCCTCTGGGAACTCTGAACAACAGGCAGGTGGTTGGGTACTGCTGAATTACAGAATTTGGGAGAAAGCTTTTTGAACTCAAACAATGTGCTGGTGTCTCAGAGTGTGGATCTTTTACATTTGACTTGTTTACTGGAAGTGAATTTATTAGAAGTGTCACAGTGTGAACTTGGAATTGCAACAAAAACAGAAAAGGAAAAGCTGCAAGGGCAAATAATTCATGACAACTTTCCTACCATGGTATGGACCAAAGTGTTTATGCCTTGTCATCTTTCTGAATTTTATTATTCATCAGGCTGAGGGCCATGTTCTGCTCTGAGCTGTAGCAGGAAAAAAAAGAATAAATTACCAAACCAAGTGTGGGTTAAACCGAAGACAGATGATTTGCTCTGTATTCTTGATGCTGTGGTTAGACTTTAGGTTTAGGTATAATTCAGCAGAAAGTGACTCTTTGTATTTTATTGTCCAAGGCACTTTGTTTCACAGACAAGGAGCTCTCAGAAAGAATTGTCATACACTAACTGTATGGGGGTGCATGTGTGGGGACAGACCCAGCAGGATAATCCTAGGGCACTTCAGCATTATCCTCCAAGCTGCAGCCTTATATCACTGATTTCTATCCTATTTGTTCTGCAGCCTCTGCTAAATTCTCAAAATCCAGTCACTTTTCCAGGGAAGCTGGCTCAGGGTCTTTGGGCCCTGAGCCAAAAGCTCTTTAAGAGACAGCAGCCCTGCAGATATCTTTAGCAGTGCACCATGAGAGACTCTTTCCCCAGCTAACAGGGCTCTCGTGCTCCTAACAGGACATTAGCTGTACCCCAAGTCTAACTGTTCTGCCGCAGGGTCTTCTCAGCAGCTCCTCTCCCTCCCACAAACTTCTTTTTCCAGGCTGTCTGGTAAGGTATGCGGCAGTTTTAGGATTTATCATTACAGGTGTAGGATTACTTTTACAGTCTAACAGTGACCTCAAACCGAAGCATGAAATTTTAGTGGGAATTAATATCTACTGCAGACTTCCACTGATGAAGTATTAAGCATAGAAGTCAGGATGCTCAATGGACAGTTCGCCTCTGAAACACTCACATAGTATATCAAATTCTCCCTGGGCCTTTAGGGGAATGAATGAAACTTCATTACACTTTCCTCTCCATGTAAATCTGGAGTTAATTTCATAATGTATAATTTAGAAGATTCTTATCATCATTAAAAGCATGTCTGAATATGGCATAATTAATTTACAGCTTTCAATGTCGGATTATATTTGTAGGATGTAAAATTCCTTATGTTCCTCTCATAAATGCACATACTAAATGATGAGCTACACCACAGCTGGTCCAAAAAGACTACTGTTTCTGAAAGTATCTTGGGATACTTCAGGCATTGGGCATCACTTGTAGTGTCACCACTTCATATGTATCATATTAAGGCTGCTTGAAGTAATGTATAGTAAACTCGATCGCTTGCAGCAGCAAGGGAGGCAAATTTTAAAAACCTGAGTGTGAGAAATCTGTGGCATAGCAATTTGCAGAGAGGTGGTTTATGATAGTCTAGCTATCTCCAAAGACAAATTGTATTCAGCTAGCTAGGAAAAAAATAATCACTAAGAAAATTAAGAAAATAACTGTTCTTATGTCAACCTGACATTGTTGTCCTACCTTTGGGAAAACTGTCTGAAAGAAACTGGGCCTTTAGAGCTGTAGGAAAACTGGCTATTGGAGTACTGTGCAGATGAAGTTGTTAGTTGCTGTTCTGGTTAACAATACACAACTGCTACCACTATATACACAGGATAATAAAAGAGCCATCTTAGCCAAGTAGAGAGAAATTAAATTGGCCCATTCTACACTCCTAGTCATTACACTCTTAAATATTTAGCAGTTTGGTTGAGTGTCATAAAAGGGGAGAACATTAGTCTGGGGAATCACAATTATAGTTTTGAGCTGTTCTTTAGTGTCCTGCAGCTCCAGCTCCAACAACTTGAATCGTTAAAAATGTAAATGGGTTATTGTTAAAATTTAAATGTGTTGTTGATATTATCAAATAAACAAATTGAAAACAGGCTGAAAATGGTTATTATTTCTATTTAGATCCACTATTAGTACCACTAAATCCTACAAACAGCCATGCTGGCAGTCACTTAAGTGCTTGTGCTGCCATCCCTGCTTTATAAATCTCCTAACTAATCCAAGTAAAGCATATGTACCTTTCCTTTCCTTGGAAGTTAACTGAAAGCCAGCATGAAGCCTTGTAATGAATAATTCTTGCTTGCAGCATATAATTTCCTGACATTTGGTTAGAAAACAGAGAGAATGTGAGGTTTGCTGGAGAACATGAAAAGCTGTCCAAGCAACACAGAGGAACTCACCTTTAAAGTTTATTGTCTCAGCACGACACAGGCAGTGTAGGTTGATGCCCTTCAGTGTCACCCATGTACGTGTTGGTTAATGTGAGGTATCTACCGCAGTACCAAGGTACCAGGGAAACAGTGCAGTGACCCAGTCTCTGCTGCACAGGCAGAGCTGATGCATGTTGGTCTTGTACTGGTGACCAGTAAAAGCATTTTATTTCTTAGCAGTGAGAAGGAGAGTGGCTCACTTTACAAATTCATCTGCCTCTTTTTTCTTACGCGGACAATAGTTGCTGAATGCATGATTTTGAACTCCACTGGTTTTTTAACAACAAATTAACTCCTTTAATTGCAGAGATGCTGCATCTCTCACTATGTCTAATTTCTCCTGCCAGTATGAAAACCAGATTGCATGTACCTATGCTATTCAGTTCCTTTTTTTTAAATTTGATTTTCTGCAGTACAGAGCATTGGCTCCTAAAGCTGGCATCAAGTTAGCTGGTGTCCTTGAAAATTACCTGGTGTGAAAGTAGAAGATTACATGGCAGTATTAATAAAAAAAACCGCTTTTTCTTTGACAGTGGACTACATTTGGATGTGGTATAATGATGTAAAAGCAAATAATGGTGTATCCAAACTTAATCCATGCACACCTTTGGACCAATGGCTCAAGTTCTTTCCTATTATAATCTTTTTATTTTCAATAATAGTGCAGCCTCCCTGAAGTCAGACTGTTTTCTTTCTTTCTTTTCTTAACATTTATCAGTTATTTCAACAGTAAAGATGAACAGAATGCTGAGGTTTTCCAACAACCATCTGACTGGGGGATGTTGGAAACATTCCCCCATCCTGATTGGAGGGGGTAGCAGGGAAACCTGTAAAATTCAAGTTCACAAGTTTTGCAAAAAAAACAAGAATGTTTTTGCTCATTTTCCTCCTTCCCAAAAGTGATTCACATTTCCTAAAACTTATCTTTTTTTTAAGGCGTTAGCAATAAAAAACTCATCAGACACATTATTTTTGAAAGCTTCCTGACTTGTTTCCTCAGGAATATCTCGAGAATGTGAAAGAAAACAACTCTTTTGTAACAGGTGTGTGTGGTGATTCTCTAGATTGAAATAAAGAGCTCACACTTCTTTAACAATATATCAGTGCATATTGTCATAACCCAAATTTCCAACTATTATTTCCCACAGGCATTACATACCTGAAAATACAACTGAAGTTTAGAGTTCTATATCACAAGCCTACTGCTTTCTAAATAGCATGAACACAGTATTATATTGGATTTCCTTGGGTCCAGACTATAAACATCGCACAGTCTCCTTGACCCCGCGAGGAATGTTAAGCAATTCAGAAGAGGAGAGCTACACTGCCAAAGGTTGCAGTCCTTATAAAAGACATTTCAAAGACAGACCTGCCCAGAGAACAGATGTCAAATCATGCTCGACTTTTAGAATCAGCTGATTTCAGGAGCATTGTTTTTAAACTTTTTTTTTTTTTTTTGTGGGTTGGAGATGATGCACAGGTAACCTGGTCACCCCATACCTCTGCAGTAGCAAAAGAAGAAAGCTATGCTTTTATGTTGTTACTGCAAGATCAAAAAATGCTTCTGAGTAATCAGAGATGGTGAGAAAGTAATGGATTTGTTAGAAACTCTGAAATAATTTTCATGATTCCTGAGTACACTTATTTCTTAGACTGTTCTTTTTCAAGACAGAATTTGTCTTCAGATGGTAAGAATCTTTATGTAATGCTGATAGGGGTGGATTCGATCAGATATTAGGGAAAATTTCTTCACCAAAAGAGTTGCTGAGCACTGGAACAGGCTGCTGAGGGTAGTGGAGGAGTCACCATCCCTGGAGGTATTTAAAAGCTGGGTAGATATGGCACCTAGGGACATAGTTTAGTGCTGGATTTGGCAGTGCTAGGCCAACAGCTGGACTGGATGATCTTGAAGGTCTTCTATGATTCTCTATATTATAGTTCAGGATGAATCAGGACTGGTAAACTGAAACAGATACAGAGGCTGCAGAAATCTCTTAATGCTCCTACCTACCATGTAAGCGAAAAGGTTTGCAGATACAGAAGACTGTAGTTGTGGACATATCAAAGAATCATACATAGCTGGGAACATATCAAGCAATCCCAAAGAGAACACTTTATGTTTGGGTCTGCAGAAAGGGATACTGCCGAAATAAAGGGAAAGATGGGAATAGATAAAAATCTAAGCCAAGAATTTTTATTTTCAAACAATGAATGTGGCAGAAAACAATATTCTTAGTTTTAAGTATTCTACCCATTGCACAGGCATAACATACATATTGCAGTTGCTTTATGACAGTTATCAATACACAGATTTTAGAAAAGCAGAAAAGAATCAGAGTTTGAGTAAGCCACAGTATATGGAATCAAGCCTATAGGAGCTTTAAGTGTCCTTAGGCTAGGAGAGGCTGCAAGTCTATCTAACACACAGAGGCATTTACAATTTTTCAGACCTTTAATCTGGAAATGTGCAGTGTGATAGAATCAATTCAAAATGTCTGGAGTGTGCTAATTTTTGTGGAAGATGATATCGCAACTGCCACTTCTGAATCAAACTTTAAAATTACAGAAAAAATTCAGCACTTCAGTCCCAAAACAGACCAAAAGGTTAAGAAGGAAAGCCATGAAATCAGGCCCTCTGAAAGGGGAAAATTGCAAGTGAAGGTGATTACTTGTTCTGCAGAGGTAACCAGGACATAATAATCACTTGATCTTACTGGAGTTTCTCATCAGTTCTGCCTGCCCTTCAAACCATCTTAGAAATAACAAAGAGAGATTCTGCTCCCCTTTCCTATGTGGGAACCTCCTGGTCTCACTTTAAAATTAGTGTAGCTTCATCAGTTCGCTGCTTCACCTGTGTGAAACCAGAGTAATAGAGCAGTAGATGCTCTTCCACAAAGGACTGACCAACTGATAAACCACTGCATGTATTCTATATCTGCCATTCAAGTGGAAATTTTATTTTGATTTAAAAGTCTATTAGTTAGTTATAGTACAATAAATGTGCTTTCATTAATTGTGATCCCCAGTCTCTGTCTTTCACTCCTATAGCATTTTCTTTGGTGACATTTTTTCTTGTCAGCAAAAGGTCATGACATTTCAAGGTGTTCACTTCCTGAAGCATGACTCCTCAAAGTAATGAGATTCAGCTGATCTGTCAGTAAAAATCTGCCACAAGTGAAAACAAATCCAGCAAAAGCAAAGCTCTAAAGCATCAATGCGTGGTCACCCCTGATGGGGCTGATGACTGCCTGTGTTCTTCGTGTTATTACAGGATTGCCCAGAAAGGACAAAAGAAACAGGATTATATGTCACTGAGGGCAGTTATTACTTGAACCTCTGTCTTCAAGCATCCCATTAATTTACATAGTGATTCAAGCTCAGACAAACTTTGCTTTGTTTAAACGTTAAAAAATGTTAACCTTAAACAACAAAAATTGTAAAGCAGTTTTAGTTCCTTAACAAGTATAAATAGACTTCAGACTGCCTATGCTAGTCTGAAATTTCATGATTGAAATTTTTAGGCCTTTTTATGGGTGTTTGTTATTCATGAGAGCGACACTGAGAACTTCCATCTCAAATGAAGGTCCTTTGAATGCCGGCATCTTCAGAATGTAATTCAAAAGTAGATTTGGGTCTTATTCAAAAAGTTAGCTGCTTTTTGTCCCCATATACTTATTGCAGAAGAGTTGCACACGGTTTTCATTTTGATTTAGCAGAGCCTTGCATTCACTTCTCACCTGGGAAGGACTACATCACATTATTCTGCAAAACATGCTCAGCCCAGGGCAAGTCTGAAAACAACCTTTATGTGTCCACTCTGTGCCAGTGTATGCAGAAATGGTAAACTATCTTACAGAGAGAGGTGTGCTCTAGTCCTTTAAACCCTACACAACCTCCTTCCTTGTTAAATAATCCTTGCTGAGAATTTAGTTGTGTCTCCTCAAGCAGAGACACAATGCAATCTAGTATATATTATCGCCTATTATACAGTATTACGTGTTGTAGCCTGCTTCCTTTTGGGCTGCTGTGCTTTAGGGTGATAGTTTTTCCTTTGATGAGTTGCTGTCAGCTTGCAGCCCATTTGAAAAAAAAAATGTATTTTTAAGCATGGACTGCTTGAATTAATTTGTTATTTTTTTCTCAGAGCTCCCAACTTCATAGTTTGATTTTAATTGTTCTGTCATCCTTGCTGATATTGTCATTGCTGATATTCGCCAACAGAAACAAATAACAACTTTTAAAAAATCTCAAGTCACCTGTAAAACTGAGGGGTTTTACATAGCTGATGTGTGTATTTGAGTAGTTCTTTTCGCTGGAAACACAGCAACATGAAATCAAAATTAAAAGAATTTAGGAAGGAAAATCTCATTACTGGAGACTGGATTGATTTTTTCCTGAAGGATATGATAGTGTCATGGTCCTCCTGACAATTAAAACAAGTTTGCCCTCAATTTCTAAGTACATTTAAGAAAAAATCAAACCAAACCAACCAAACAAAACCACCAACAGAACAAACCAAATAAAACCATACCTTTCTCCTGTCATTTTTGCAATTTTTAACCCACTAAAATATGCTAAAATATGAAGTTACTGTCCTTTTATAGCCTTTACAGGCTCACTTCCATGATAAGTATCACAAATAATGATCCTACTCACTCCAGGGCTGTCACTTGAGATGGAGAGAGCAGGATGGGCGTAGTTGGTTTGGTTTTATTTGATGCTGTGGGAAGAGCTGCCACTCGTAGTAGTAGTAACAACCTGTATTATTCAGCACTTGTAAATGTTTCTTCCTGATAAGTAGCATTTTTCATAAGGAAAGTCAACTTCTGTTTTTCCAGGAGGAACTTGTGTGACTCACCCTGTACAATGAGCAGAGAGATTTATAATGAGCGGATTTTCAGCAAAATCTGGAAGAGCAGGAAAACGATGCTGAGCTGATCACCACTGATATATTTGATCAATCTGCACAGAAAACTATTTAGTTTTTAAGATAATAAAGAGTATAAAAGGCTTCAGTAGTTTCTAAGCTGGAGTTTATCATTGTAAAGCCACTGTAAAGTTCATGTGGCTGATCATGGTATCTGGGATCAGACAGATAAGACACTCCTTGCAATACTTAACTTTCAGAGCATTGTCATGTAGACTTATGGCTGCAGTGCAGTTGATCTCAAGAGAAGTGAATAGAAGAATTTCCTTCCAAAACCTGATTTTGTACAGAAAACTGTATTAGTTAATAAACTTCAGAGTTAGAGCTAGCAAGATCATAGACTCCCAAAATCCTAAAACTAAGCAAAGACAAATTTCTTGAGTTTTGAGGTTTGGAGGGCAAAGACTCTACTGATGCGTCTTGGCATTTTTATGCATTCAGTTGTTGGTAGAATTAAAAAATAGTTGCAGGGTCTCTCCAGAAATAATATCCTGTCAGATAAGCTGCCTCACTGATTAACCCACAGTAAGAGCAGCTTTGTGGTGCTGGGAGAAAAATTAAGATATTGCTAGAATTGTTTTTTGTTTATCATTACTTTGACATTACAAAATTCTATGATTTACTCTCCTGTTTTCTGCTCTGTTAACAAATATGATTTCTAAGTAAAATTGACAAGAGCCAAGTGCCTTGGTCTTAGCAAGACAGTGAACAAATAACAGGCCAAGCAGCAGACCGCTGGGATCCCATTGCTTAACACTTTAGACAGGGAATCTCACAATGGCTCAGGCTGGAAGACAGGGGGTTTTAGTCCATTTTCCCAAATTATTTCCTTATGGTCTTTTCTTTCAGTCTTTCAGGCAAGTGCCTACATGTTGCCTGTATGCAAAGAAATTTCCTGCAGGTGGCATTAGTTGTGGAAACTTATGATGAAACTTGTATTGGAAATTTAGGAGGAAATATGAGAGTTTAGACAATGTATCAAATTCAGCCCTGGATTATATTACTCTTCCTGAAGCAAATGGGAGTTAAAAACTAGCAAAATATGAGCTTTAGAAACATAATTTTCGAGATTCTTCCTTCCTGCTGGATTTATGTGCATATTGTGAAAAAAATTATACCAAACCATTGTGAGGCTTCAACATGAGTTTGTCTCTCTTTCAAAGAGAAATGATCCCATTATAAAACCAACTCATTTCATAGCCATGTGGAAGACAAAAGGACACTTTCCAAATGTCATTATTCATCCACCTTCACTCCTTTATTTTCTTGCTTGAAGTCGTTTTAGTTATAAAACCTGTAGATTGTAAAAGCAATATTGAGGTTTTCTTGTTTTATTAATTATGTGTAAATAATTCACAGGGTACTCAGAATTTTCTTTCTCCAGATAAATGTAATCATCACAGCCATTGATCTGTTTTGGCACCTATTAGAGAAAAGTCAGATGGAAACGTCTTGATGATTAACCTTTTTTCAAACAATGTGTGCAACCATACTTCTTACACAGTAGTGAGAGTAGAGAATTATTGCTTTCCTTTGAACAGAAATTTTTATTTCTTTTTTTTTACAATCATCAAGACTTCCTAAAACAAATAAACTGTTCTGTTTCTAGTCCCATGTCTTGTATAGAATTAATGACGAATGTTGGTGGAAAATTTGAAAAACAAGTGACCGTGGTGAATTTATCATCTGTGACCAGTTCCACTTCTAAAACAAATGCAAGTCCATAAAAATCACACATTTCTGCTGGGTACCCACAGGTACCCACCATTTTGAAAGATTATACTTTTCTTGCTGAATTCAGTCACTGTCATCCGTTGAGCAAATTTTCTTTAGTCATTAAAGCATTCAACGATCTCTCTTTTACACAAGGAATTTTTTATAGTAAACATTCTGGAACTTTTGCAGAGCCCTTAACACTTGCTGCCATCAGTCCCGTCACTGTTCCCTAGTGGAGTCACACAGCACAGGGGCTGGCTTTTCTGTCCTTTAATTCATTAAAGGCTCATTTACATTTTACTTATTCATAAAGGAAGACCTGAGGCATTATCTTGCATAAAATAAAAAAAATATATCCTGAGAAAATGTAAGGCCCATCATGTCTTATACAGCTTGGATTTTGTTGTTTGCTTGCTATTTGTAGGGAGGTATCCCTAAACACCTCTTTGTGTTAAGTCAACACTGTAATAAAAGCCCATTCAGAGATGCTGATTCTTGAATTGAGTCTCCAGTGACTTTCTTTGTGGATCTTTTCGTGTTCTGATACAAACTTTCTATGCATTATTAGTAACAAATGGACGGAATACCTTGAAGAAATGCAACATCTCAGCAGGCACTAATTAATTATTGAGACTTGCCCACACAAAATTTAATTCCCTATAACATAAACAGGTAAGAAGAAAATCAATGTACACAACTTTTCTGTTGCACAAAAGGATTAAGAAGTTATTTATGGGCTCCTATGAAGTTGTGAGAAACATCAGCATGCCTGTACACAGTGAGCCATTTCAAGTACTCTCCAGCAAGTTTGGAACATATTGGTGAAGAAAGTGCAGTATGGATAAAAGTTCTCCTAATGCTTACAATCAGATGTAGGAGGAATGATTTTTCATAATTTTTATCAAATTAAAGTAATAGAATAAACAGCATGCATTGACCTCTTCACAGGCTGTGTGTGCGTGTATGCAGCGAGTGGATTCAGTGACGTACCCCCTGACCCTGCCTTTGCAGAAGAAGAGATGGTGATGTTTTCACAAACTCAGCTCTTTGATTTCCTTTCCACTAGCCATAATTAACATTTATTCAAGCAACATTAGGAAGAACATAAATATTTCAAAAAAGCTAATTACAGCATCCAAAACATCCTCTAAGCTATTCGTTTAATGTGGATGTGTTTTGTTCCTGCAATAGTGTAACATTAATTTCATCAAGCAATTAAACAAAACAAAACCAGATACAATAGAGAAAGATGTGTTTTCTCTCCTGTTTACAAGAATGCTTACTTGAATTTCAGTGAGTTCCTTGCATAGAGGGGACCATCTTAAGCCACAGAAGCCTCCGATAAAGTGAGATTCAAGCTTGGAGAACTTGCTCTGTCAAAATTAGCACAGACTTCAGTAGAAATATTGTCTTGGAATAATACAGAGTTTGGGCTTAGTACTAATGTACGTTTTTGTTAAACATTTTATTGTTTTTTCTGGCATATGACAAAGAGGATTACAGTTATGCCCAAATCAGTTTACCTTACCCATGTATGAGAAAATGCAAAAGTAAAAAAGGCATAGTCAAAAATGAAGCAGAGTTCATACTGGGTTGGAAGTACTGGAGGACTGTAGCCTGCTAGAGTTGCATGTGTAATGGCTACTGCTTTTACCCATTAACAGGAATCTGCTGAAAACAAAAGTCAGGTTTCAGATGAAAGATTATTGAGCAACACAAATCCAAGCAAAAGAGAAGTTTGTTGTTTTTTTTTTTCTGGTAAATGGAAGACCAGAATCTTTCTACCTGGAAATTTTTTCTCATCATCTTCAAAATCTCCTAATATGTTTCTGTGCAAGCAGGCTCAGCAAAATTTTTAATTTTGCAGTATTAAAACACACTGTGCAAAAATGCAGCTTCTGGGCTAATCAGAACTCTTTCACCTGAAACTAAAGTTTAATTCAAAATGTATCTTTTTTTTATCTATTTTTAAAATATTCTGCACCATTCAACAGGTGCAGAGTATTTATAGATATTCCACTCTCAAATTATAAAAGATTGTGATTTATTTTATTTTGCAATCTATTAAATATTTAACAAGAATGTAATAATTAAAATGCATAACAAATTAAATTCTTCCTTAGGCCAAAGCTCAGGACACTGATTCATGCGTTTGAACCAAAACAGATTAAAGAGATACCTTTCAGCACTGATGACTTCCCATTTATAATTTCTTTAAACAAATGTGTTCTGCTTTTAGTAACAACAACCAGAACTAAATGCAATTCCTCAATTTAGATTGTTTAAAACCAATTATTTTAATTAGGTAGATATAAATACAATCATACATACAAAATATAGGCTTCTTTAATTTGTGTACTGGTCTGATAACTGGCTTTGTATTGATACAAGGACTAGCTCTGACCCCAGTCGTATTAAGGAAGGCTTTGCTACTGTATCTGATGGAGAAGATGCTTCTATAGAAGATGCTATTTTATAGCATCTTAGCATGCTGCGTGGCAAAGCTTCCACAATTCTGATAGCCTGTCAAAAGGGTGGCAGAGGCCAGTTTGTAGCACATACAATGGATAAGAGCAAAGGCAAAGAGCAACCACCAACTCTGTGCCCATAAATCAAAGTTTTCTTGTGTTTCACAGTAACAACCACTGCTCTTGCCAGGCAGATTTACTCCACCACACACTACGAAGTCCCTAGTCAACACCCACTGAAATGGTAAAAAAGAACTGCAATTTGTTTTGGAAAATAACAATCTCTGATATTGCACGGTTGTCTCATTGCTGGACCACGATGTAGTATTTCCTTTGACAGTCAGAAAAAAACAACCAAGCAAAAAATAGAAGTGAATGGAAAAAAAGGGGGGCGAAACAAATAATAAAGATGGATTGTGAATTGGGAGGTGCTGTCCTGAAACACATTCCATAGCATTGGAGCACCACCTCAGCTGGCAGGATCTTCCTGAAGCAAATGGTGAAGAAGCAAGGACAGTCAGACATTCACCGTTCCTCAAAGCCAGACCCTGCTGCTGGGCTGGGTGTGAGGAGCAGGTCAGCAATAGCCCCAGCATGGGCAACAATTTGTTGCATCTGGTAGCAGGAGACACCGGCAGACGTGGGTAGCCGCTCCAGTAAACCAGGGCTTGCTGTGCTTCTGGGTTGTCTGGACTAAGCTGCCCCAGTTCTTAAGAGATTTGGGGTCTGTGTACTTTTGAATATCTTATAATGTAGATGTTTTTGTTATCTACGGGCATAAATAACGCCTGGGACCAAGGTCTGCAGCTGTATTTAAAGTAAAATACCTTGTTAAGCACAGCATTAGGATTTGAACCTCTAGATATATTAATATATCACTGAGTTCTGTTTCGTAGTGGGGCACTGTATGTGTATTTAAGGCATACGGAAGGTCAGGAGTCAGTCAGAGCCCTGCTGCCGGCGCATCTTCAGAAAACTCAGGGACCAGTCGGCGGGTCCCAAGGCAGAGGGATGCGCATCCTCAGAATCCCACGGCTTCTCCCACATGCAAGCTCCATGACTTTATACTCCTAAGTTCAGCTAGTTGGGGGCAAATATGTGTCCACTTTCCCCGCTTTAATCACGCCTCTTCTCCCTCCCACACCAGGCTGGGACAGTGCCTGAACTCTCCCCTTGCCACCCTCATTTCATCGCTCCGAACGCCCGGGCACGGCGAGGGAGCAACCACCGCGACTCCTGCCAGGGCTCGGGGGTGGGTTAAAACATGGGTTTTCCTTAAGGAGGGGGTTCAGTACCATCCTGGAGCCTGCCCAGCCCCTCCGCTCTGCTCCAAGCAGGGGCACCCGCCGCCCCTGCCCGGGTCACAGNCGCTGCCCGCATCCCCGCTCCTCCTCCTCTTCCTCCTCCTCGCCTCCTCGATGTCTGCTTGCAAAGGTGAGCAGCGTCCCCCTCGCAAGCCCTTCGTGCGCTGCCAGCTCCGCACATTATTTGGGGAGCGAGGGGTGCCCCCCGCAGCCTGCCACCCTTGGGGGATGCAGGGCGAGCCGCTGCCGGGGCGCCTCGGGGGTCTCTGTGTGTCTGTGTGTGTGTGTGTGTAAGGATGCGCGGGGGGGGCGCAGCTACTGGGCACGGG
>VWZF01006501.1:847115-871686 GCA_013396755.1 Sclerurus mexicanus | reverse complement strand
CAGTCCCCCCCTGGAGCCTGCCCAGCCCCTCCGCTCTGCTCCAAGCAGGGGCACCCGCCGCCCCTGCCCGGGTCACAGCGGATCGGATCGGATCGGATCGGATCGGGGCGGGGCGGAGAGGAGCAGAGCGGAGCGCGGTGAGACCCGCCCCGGCAGCGGGGCCGCCCCCGGGGGCGAGCGGCAGCCCCCCCGGGCCAGGCTGGGGCTGGGCCACGCGTCGGGGAGCTTTAAAAAGTTGGGGCAGGGAGCGAGGACATGCCCAGACGAGCGGCTGGCAGAGCGGCGGGCGGGGGACTCCGCGGGCATGGGACACCGCTGCCACCATCAGCCCCCCGCGGCCGCCCCCCAGCGCAGCCTGAGGAAGGCAGGGGACGGAGCGGCGCTGCCCGCATCCCCGCTCCTCCTCCTCTTCCTCCTCCTCGCCTCCTCGATGTCTGCTTGCAAAGGTGAGCAGCGTCCCCCTCGCAAGCCCTTCGTGCGCTGCCAGCTCCGCACATTATTTGGGGAGCGAGGGGTGCCCCCCGCAGCCTGCCACCCTTGGGGGATGCAGGGCGAGCCGCTGCCGGGGCGCCTCGGGGGTCTCTGTGTGTCTGTGTGTGTGTGTGTGTAAGGATGCGCGGGGGGGTCGCAGCTACTGGGCACGGGTTCGGAGATTGGTTTGGGGGCTTCTTCGCATATTCCGGCAGGATTACTCTGTCCTGGCAAAACTGCACTCCAGTTACTTGGGGAATTGGCTTTTGTTAGAAAGGGTTTAGCTATTGTTTGCTCCGATTTAAAGGTGAAAAAAGAGAAGAAACAAGATGTATCACAGAATTGAAGGAAAATTTAGGACCCTCTGGTGGTCACTTAATCCAACCTCTAGTAATATTTACTGCATGAGAAATCCTAAAAGGTGCTATTTTTGTAGCAGGGAGTGCTTGTGGAAGGAGTACATCTAATGGGCTGTTTAACAAATCATACTCTTCTACTCTATTTTCCCACCCCAGATAGATTAAGTACTTACACCTTGTGAAGTAATGATACCAAATGCTGTGCAAGAACTATTTCTATTTTGATTCTATTATATGTGTGTAGGTATTTTAATTGTGAGGTTTTGTTCTGATTTGTTGTAGTTTTTAATATCAGCAATCAAAGAAATCTAAGTACAGCATACTTAATATTATGTTAAAAATAAATTCTGAAGTTGTCAAAAAGGGAAGGAAAGAAAAGGGAGGGCAACGAAGGGCACTATCACACAGTATTTCATCATTGTTCTTACACAAATAATTGCCAGAACCTTATTTAAGGGGAGCAGTGAAGGGATGAGAAGAGTCCTAGGTTGTGCATCTGGAATTCTACTGCCTTGAAAGAAAGAGTTTTTAAAAGTTGGCAAAATTGAAGGATGAGAGAGCAAATGTATTGTGGACAGTGTCAATTTTGCGGGAGGATTTTCTCCTCCATGTTCCTTTTGAATAAGGTTGCTTTCCTCAATAGTATGCTCTTCTTTCTTGGTTTTTGTTTGGTTGGGTTTTTGGGGCTATTTTTTGTTTTGGTTTGTTTCGTTGGTTTGGTTGTTTTTCCTTGCCTCTACGGTTATTTTGTGTATATCACAAAATAACCTAATGTTTCACTGTGTGTGGTGTTATGTATGTGTGTAAATGAATGAAGTCCTGTAGGCACTGTGGCACTGTTCTGGATGGGGTGGTGGAGTGATACCACTCAGCCCTTGAGGGAACACATTCCTAGGTGCGAGCACAAAACAGATGGGGCTGCACATGAAATAAGAGTTTTTGAATGAGTGGAGAAGGGCTAAGGAAACTTGGGAGCTGGTGAAATAATTTACCTTCTGTGTCTGAAAGTTTATGCTCTTGGAGGGGAAAAAAAAGAAGGAAACAAAAAAAAAAGGGCAAGCTACAATATTCAGGCTTTCTTGCTTGCTGCCCTAAGATTTACAGGCTAATGGATTTCTTTTGCTCCCTCTGAAAAGCCTTGGGAACCAGGCAATGGCAGAAGCAGTGTTCAGAGACAGGCAGGCAATGGTTTGATGGAGAAGGTGTGATAATTTGAAGTGTTGCCCAAATCCACTCTTTGCAACCAGGATACCCATCCCAGGCAATACTCCAATTTGAATACACTAATTTAAGAGTAGAAAACAAAGTAAGATAACTGCAGTGCCTTTACTTGGCATTTTTCCTTGAAATTAAACAAACAATTGGAAAGCAATTTTCTTGTTATGTGAACATCTTGGAGATTTAAAAAATATTCCACTTCTGCATAGTGTGAAATTAAGAGCCCATCTAATTTTCAATTTTTTTTTTTTTTGGGGGGGAAGCAAACATCCAGAATAATTAGTCACCTTAAGTCTGTGCCAGTACCAACATGTGGTTTTGAAATCCATTCATTATTGCCTGGAATTAACTACTGTTGTGATTATTGTTATTAGGAGTACATATAAAACAAAGGAAGATGATGGACATTCACACCCTCCTCACCTGGCCATTCTAGCTAAATCTACCTTTACTGCCGTTTTTTTTTTTGTTTAATTTGGTTCAATTTCTCGAAAAAAATATGATCACACATAATTTTAGACTTCCTGGGAGGTTATAAAATCTCTATTCATCTGAGGTCTTTAAGAACAGTGTATAAACTTGTTAAGCGTGGCTCATGGGCAGCAACTTTAGGCAGGGGGATAAATCAGATGATTTTGTAGGGTTTCTTATAATGCTAGGAATGTACAGATACAGCATGACTCTACAGCAGCAGTCTCCCACCCAGAGGAGTTGCAACGCATCCCTTCACTGATACACTGGTGTGATGTCTAGTGTACTCACTATTCAGTGATGCTCATTTCTACTTTTTACAGAGACTCTAACAATACGTTGCTATTAGAAACACACTGCCAGGTAAAATAACAGTTTCGTAAGGGGGATATTATGGGCACTGTTTTGGAAGGAATCCTGGTGCAGTGCCTTCCACTTCTGCAGCCTGGTGGGCAGAGATGGAGAAAGAAGCTGCCCCAAAGCTAAGCACAGCATCACTGCAGCATTATGCAATTAATAACACATTTAATCTTCTAAGGGACATCTTCCATATCACATACATCAAATAGAGAAAACAAAGCCAGTTACATGTATACTGTCTATCACTTCTTAAAAACACTATGTTCATACCATGGGTCCTATTCATATAGAAGTGTATGTTACATAGAACATGTTTAATTATTTAGTTGTAGCATACAAGGAGGCAAGAGGTAGGATCCAGGTTCTCAACTTGCAATGCATGTGCTGGAGGTGAGCAGAGTTCTTAGAAAGTTCAAGGTTGTAGGCAGTGGAATGTGATTTCCTGAGCAGGTCTTAACGTGCAAAGGCTGCTATGCAAATTTTCTTGCCTTCAGCTTTTCACTGAGAATGGTCTAATGCTAGTTTGTGCTGCCAGGTGCACCGATGCCATCTCAAGTATTTGAGTCAGATGAGGATTTGCAGCTGTGGAAAGAGGTAAGCATCATCTGCCATGTGGTATACTCCCATTTCTTCTGTGCCCATCCTTGCTACAGTCACACCTCACTATCCAGTATTTCTCTTGCATGGAGTTCAGGTGCGTTTTCTTCCAGTCCTGTGTGTCTCCTATCCTGACATCAGCAAAGAGTTGAAATATCTAATTTTCCAGATATTTCTAACAGTTGCTCCAAGAGGATGTTGGGGCTGAGTGTTGAGGTGTTAGTCTGAGAAAAGACTGTCTAGTTTCAATGGAGAGTCATGTTTGATAACAGCTGTCATTTAACTGTCAGTGACCAGGCAGCCACTGTTCCTGGAAGTAACACAATGTATTGCATGGTAGTTTCATGGTCTGTATGTGTTACACAGGAATTGTTTCAACTCATCCAGTCTTACTTCTTGCATCTTCTGTTCTGCACACAGGGCTGGGACACTGTATTTAATCCTATCCCAGCCTCTCAATTTAGTAGATAAAGAATAATATACTGTGTCAATTTTGCTAGTGGTTGGTTATCATAACTTTAATTCTCATCTCCAAAATGAATAGTTGTTTTGACTTTGGGATGTGGCATGTTATGCCCTTTTGGAATAGATGGAGTGGCATGGCATAACATGCCGAGAGGGTTTAGCCTGCAACTTGCATGCCCTGGTGTTGCTGTAACCTTCAATTACTGTGTTGATGTTTCATTTACTAGCTTTTGATAACATTAGAAAGCAAGTGACTCATCAGGGGTGCTGATGCAGAGAGTTAATTCCTTCCTACTGAGACCATTACAGGGGTCATTACCCTTACTGTCACCTCCCCATAGTTCGTATTGGAAGTACTGACTCAAAACCTAACGTATTTCCAGACCGGCACTTGAAGGGGCCCTAGTGATATTTATCTCCTGCAGAAAAATGGTCACTTGGGAAGTAAGATCCTGATAACTGTGAGGAGTTTTTGAAAATGAGTTACTTACATTCTGGATTGAAAATGCTGTTTTATACCTTTCTGCATTTCTTGGTAAGATTTTCTAGCTGTAACACAGGATTTGTCCCTGTGGTGACTGGAAACAAAGGCAAAGTTCCTGTTAATTTCAGTAAAGAAAAGGGTATACGTAAGATACTAAATTCTGTAAAATAACGTAATAGAAGCAATTGAAAAGTTACCATTATAGAAAAAATTCTGCAGGACTGGAAAGGGCCTAAGGAAAGAGAATTAGATACATAACTATATACGCTTAACCAACCTGATTACACACTCATACTAGCTCACTGGAGTTTCTTGAAGAGAAAATAATAGTTCTTCCCTGTTTATTCCTTTACTGGTGCATCATTCAGGAGAAGCCCTGCCTTTAAATAAACCTAATATTTCCCAGGAATGACTCTAAGTTTATAAATATGAGAACTTTGTAACTAAGTATTTTGTTTCTTTCCTTGTCTCTCACTTCCTTTTGTTTCCTTATGTTATTTAACCAACCCCAAACAACTTGCAATCTCCTACCTTAAGGTCACATTTCTGAGACGGGTGAGAAAATTAGAGAAGATAGAAACTATTAATTTTTAGGATTTTTTTAAAAGGAATGAACAGAAACTCTGGCTTTTCTTCAACCCTTGCTTTGTCCATGAAGGCTTTAGCTGAAAGATACCTTGCCTTATATTGTGTTGAACACAGTCTCTGGCTTGTTCTGCTACTGTATTATGGTAGTTTTCCGAGTCAAGCAAATAAACAAATAAAAAACCAAACACAAACAATCTCTTGCCAAGAAACAGACTCTTTTTAACACAGGCTTCCAAAATGACTTCAGCTTGGTTTTATAGCATTCACTGTTGATTTCTCCCTCTGTGTTTTCTTACTCTGAAAGTAGAGAAGCTGAACTAACACATGCAAAGACACATGTAAGATGAAGGAGAAAGAGAAGGGAGAGGATGTGTTACCAACAAAACTTGTTTGAAAAGGGAATTCTGTGAGCTATTAGTTTTCTCACTATGTCTGCTAATGCTTTCTCATAGATTAAGAAGTGAATCATCTAATCTTGAAGTACTCAGATACGCATTTTTTAATTGTTTTTTTCATTTAATGTTTTCATTGCTAAAGAGTGCCGTTCAGGGCTTTTTACCGATAATAAAATTGTAAGAATAATTTCATTGCCTACTCTATTTAAAACAAACAAACAAACCTTATGTTTTTTATGCAATCTGTGAACAAGATGATGGCAAAGATTTTTGTCATCTAACACTATCAACTATTAAATGGATAAAAAATAGCACATACTGATGGAGATTACTATTGATATAATTTTATAGTTATATGATAAAAATTTAAGGTGCTTTTTTCCATCATTATTAAACTTTGCAGCCTCAGTTGGGAGTGCTGGAGATCCCTTTTCCTTACAGAATACTTTCAGCACTGGTAAACTTACTTCCATGAATTCAAATACTCTTTATTCCATTTCTTATCCATTCTCTATTAATAACTCCACTAAAAATTATTCAGCATTATGGGATTCTTTAATCGTGGAAACAACAAATAAGAAGGAGGATGTAACTAATACAAGATGATGAACAGTAGGGGAGAGAGTGGCTAGGAATCACTTATGCAGTACTTTTTCCAGGACAAGATCATGACAGCACTGAATGAAGATAGCTTTGAGAAGACTGATGAAGACAAACAGTAGTAGTATTTCACAGAGTGTTTAGGAAACTGTTGGCACAGGACATCGATTTACACTCTACTTTTAGCACCCACAGAGACATTGGTCAAATTCACAGCATGAAGGTTCATGGAGCTTTAGTGCACAGACCTCCTTCCATCTCAAAGTGCTTGCACTACAGATCGCTGGGGATTGGAGTACATGGGCTTTTCTTCACCACTGGTCTTATCTTAGGCTCTTCCCAGGTGTCGACATTTGGCCATTCAGACCTAAATGGACATTTGTTTTGAACTGGATGAAATGGGAATTGGGGCTTTTTGGTTTGTGTATTTATTTGTTTTGGTTTTGTGTGTATGTGTCACATTCTAGTCTGCACTGACATGTCTAAGTTTATCAGCAATGAATCCTTCCACAGTGCTCTTAGAGTTTAAATCCCTTGAAATACACTGAATATATCTCCTACTAGTACTGTGATTTGGGAACCATCTCCTTTACACAAAATTATAGAAACACACAATGGTTTGGGTTGGAAGGGATCTTAAAGATCATCTAGTTCCTACCTGTCTACCATGGGCAGGGACACCCTTCACTAGACCAGGTTGCTCAAAGCTGCATGCAGGCTAGACTTGAACACTTCCAGGGATAGAAATGCTTCTCATTTGCTGTAGAAATCAGTGCAGATATTGGCTGCTTGGTGACTCACCCAAATTGACTGGCATGCATAAGATGTGCTGGCACATCATAATCACTGAAGGGATGAGCGTGTCAAACACCTGCAGGGATGCTGGAATCCAATTGAAAGAGTTGTGTTTGAGGACTGATCACTGAATCACTTGCTTTACTTTCTGTCATCTTCTTCAGAGTTTTGTATAATCCAAAGATATTACAGAAGATATTTAAGTTCATAGTCCATGCCCCCTATATTTACAGTAATAATTTAAAATATGACTTAGTCTCAGAAGGTTGCAGTCAGGAGAATAAAGGTTACAGACATTTATGTTTATTCAGATCAATCAAGTATAAATTTGGTTTGTTTGGTTTTTTGTTTGTTTTGGGTTATTTTGTTGTTGTTTGGGTGGGGTTTTTTATGTGTTTAAGGCCTTTTCCCCCCCTTTGAATGCAAAATATTTAGTGAATGGACCTATAAGGATGTCTTACAGTAGGCAAGCTTGCCATGCCTTTAGCCGCACTGAATTGTTTCTGAAAAAATGTGTATTTCATTTGTTTTTATTAATCTGACTTCTTAAAAAAAAGACTCTCTGAACTTTTACAGATAGATGATGCATGTTCTGCCTACCTGTCCACAGATTCTCGACCTCAGGTGAGTCAGACAGAGGCTACTTTATTCTTGTGTTACTATTTGTTATATGTGGTAGAATTGGAACTCTGATACCTAAATTCATGTGTTTCTTTGCATTAGGTATCCAGTACACTGGAAGAACTTTGTTTTTTGGTCATGGGATTTCTCCCAAAACCACAGGTAACACACACAAAAGATTACTTAGCTTTTCTGAAGCCTGATCTCTCACTGTGCCATTGTCTGCAATGAATTCTGAGGACCCAGTATCTGAAATGTCACTCAGCACTGGAAATAATATCAGTTTTTACTCTGAAATGCTATGTGTCAGAATCCAACACCTATTAAAGATAACAGGGAGACATAATTGTTTGGAAAATAATCTCCAGGTTGGATACAAGGTTTTAGGTATTTCTAGATTAGAGAAATGATGAGCTCTCAATGAAAAAGAAATTTACTTGGAGTCTAGCAATGTGCATATAAGCATCTGCTAAACTCATCTGCCTCTTCTAGGGCAGAGTGAACAATACTCTGTACAGAGTTTGAAATGATTAGTTACATTGATAAGCGAGGACATATCATACATCTGTCAAGGAAGAATGATATTCCAATCCATTACTGGAAAGTTTATATTGTAATCAAAATTGTCCATTACTCTTTTTATTTTAACAAATAAAAGCCTCTCTACCAATTATTCCCACAGGGTTTAGATGAAAAAGACCACACCAAAAGGGTAAGATGTCTATGTATGTTTTATGATCACACTAAAATTGGCAAGAAAATCATAACACTCTTGCCCTGTTTTGTAGTAAACCCCCACTTTTAATTTTTTCAAACAGTTCTTATTTCATTATTCTAAGACTCATGATTCGGGCAACTCAGACATCGTGGTAAGTGGCATAGCACCTCCTTGTGAGTACACGTGTGCTTGTATATAGAACCAAAGCAATGTTCCTTTTTGCAGTAGCCTCTCCAACTTTATAGCAAGCTCAGGACTGGGAGTTGCATGTTTAAGATACAGAAAGTGTTTTAATAATATGGAGGAGAATCATCAATACTGTACAGGTGTCTAAAAAAAAAATCACCTAGCAAACCTGACCAAACATTAATGAAATCCCAGTAGAGTCTTAATCTTGTAGTTTCAAATTTTAAGAACAAGTTGAAATGCTTTTTTCTGGTATTGGAACATAGCATATGCAGTGAAACAACGTGGACTTACAGGAGCTGAGAACATGACCATAAATATTAAGAACTCTTAATGCATTTTTATTAATTATTAATTAAACTGTATGAATTTATTTGCACATGTCATAAATATGTAGCAGGCAAAATAGTATTTAACTCTCACTCAAACTTTGGATTATATTTTGATTGAAAAATATTATTTAAAACATAGGTATTGTTGCAACAAAAATATTCTCATAAACCAACAATTCAACTATGTGGGATCCATTCTTGCTTTTAAAGTGCAAACATACTCTTCCTCCGCATCTGTACACCATAGGATTTTGTTAAATATATTCATATTTTCTGGTTTCTTAGCAATCATTCTTACATGTTAATGTCCATTTTTGCTTTGTTCTTTACATTTCTTCAGAAATACATGGTGTATTTCCTAAAAAGTGATATTGCTGATATCGTGGTCAATGTTTTCATGATAGAAATGCTTTGGAGGCTTTAATGGTAATCAAGGCACAGTGAAATGAGCTAGTTCTGCTGCTGCTTCTGCTTAAAATGTTACTGCATCCCATTTCATGACCATCCTGAGTACCTTTGCCACTGCCACCACCACAGACTACTGCTTTCTCACTTCTTCTGGTTTAGCTGTTCAATTGACTATTTTCTAGCCCAGTTCTCAGAGTTACTAACTTAGGTGAGGTTCATCATTCCTTAGCTTTATAACCTCTCTCCACTGGCTGCAAGACAGAGCTGAAGTGGGCAGCTGGGATGTTCTTTAACTCCTTCATTCATGTCAGACTTCTACAATTTTTAGGTATTATGACCATATTGGTCTACCTCAGGTAGACAGTGCAAAATTGACCCCAAATAAGCAAGTTTATTTTATCGATTAAGTACAGTACTGTGTGGTAATGGGTTATTCCAAATATTACAATTCTCTGTATTGCGTTACTTTTCTAAGAAGTTTTGTATCAAAAATGCATTATTCTTTGAATTACACTTACAGGAGTTGAAGGCTTAAATTGGTTAAAGGAACATAGGCTTTTCTACTTTATTTCTCACTGTGAACTTCTCTCCAAAAGCCCACATGCTTGTGTTTTGTCAAGGCGGGCACTTAGGCTGCACATAATGCTACTGTGCTTCACCAGGCTGTCTGCAAGCCTTAAGTCTTGTGAACACAAGGAATTTCACAATTGGAACTTAGATAGTGACCAGTTCCATGGTTACAAATGTCACTTGAGAAAGGATCCTCCTGTACACTGTTCTCTAGCAAAAAGCCAAACAATTTTTCTTGCTGCCAACTAAGTTGAAGCTGCTAACTTCTGTAGTAGATAATCACAGAAGTGTTAGTAGAAATACTGTATGGAACTGTACCACTCCCAGAGGCTGATCAAAGTCTGAATAATTGCAATAGTCTGTAAATGGTTATGAACTTTCAATTTGTAAAGGTAAGCATGCATAGCTTTTCCCTCCATCATTCTGTGAGTCATATTCATAGTGTAAATATAAATGTTTGTACCTGTTCATTGTCAAGTCAAAATGTTTAAAAAAATAAGTTTCTCAATTAACATCTTCAGTCCTTTTTTGGTGCATGTTTGGTCCATAAGCCAGTACTGTGGGAAAAGACTTTTTTTGCATCACAAGGTCCAAATTTCACTGTTGTTCGTATGTCTGTGTTCATGTCCTCTCAGTCGTCTGTCCTGCATCCTTTACTGCAACTCGTTCCTCAGCTTAATGAGAGAAGACTGAAGAGATACAAAGTGGACGTATGTAAACTTAAATCCTGCATGCTTGTGTTCTCACACTTTCTTATTCATTAGGTTTTATACAAGTGTTCTTATGGGCCTTTCTGCTCATATATTTTGATTGGACTATCGGATGCTGGTGTCCCAGAATGTGTTTCAGGAAGGACTATCTTGCTGCTGATTTTTTTTTTTCTCTCTCCTCCTATTGAGAAGATAACCAGAACCTGCTGTATGTAAACAAATTCCACCTATCTCCCTGACTAGATAAGGAATTGAAAAGGTGGATGGGTGAAGGAGGAGACATGCTTTATTAAATTCATTCTTTCTTCCCAGTTTGGACCAATACCAGATTTTGTCACTGATTTGATTTCTCTTAAGCTACATCTTGCCTGATAGAATAGGATCTAAGAAAGAAGACTTAAGCATTTTGGTGGCAAGTCAATCTAAGAGACTGAACAAGATACCTTCTAGAGGGCAGACATTAAGATAAAACCCTAAATAATCATGTGTCTTCATGGATACATATGTTTTTGTGTACGTAGATACATGCAGGTTTGTGAATAAACATACATATATACTACAGCATGTATTTATTTTTTAATATCTCCAAACTCTTGGAAGTTTAGAAGGTGAGTGTTACAACAATGACAGGTTTTTAGCTTCAATTGTTTTCTAATACAAACTTCTGTGGTGAAATCAAACAAGAACCCTATGTAATCTTGTTTAAAAGGTGTCTGGCTGTAAGCAGAGAATAATATATTAACATAAATTACAATTCCTCATTAGTAATTGTACTCCTCATTCCTTTTATGTTCTAGATAATTTCCTAAACTTATAACAGCTGTCTATTTTGTTTGTTTTCAATTTTGAATAGAAAAAGTAGAAAAATAATGACATATAAATACCATCAGACATTCTAATGGCAATGTACAAGGCTCCATTGACAGAAAAAATTTTATCCTTTTGAAATATAACAAAACAATAGTAGTGAGCAGATTATAAGTCTGAGATGGGTACTTCAGTTAATGCTAGAATGAGAAGGACAATATAAATAAAAATCAGACAAATGTTTTACATACAGCAAGAAAGTGAGTGTAATGCTATAGCTGTTGAACTGAAGTCAGAATTAAAATCAAGACTAAAAAATTATATATAGTTTAAACCCTACTTCCTTTGAAAGCTCTGGATTGAATCTACTCTTGTGTTTGGAAATGATGGGAGTCATCCTGTTTGACACATTTCTCACGGCATTAAAATATATCATGGAGAGATTTCTTTCTATGACAACTCAGGTTATGATATTTACCCAAGAGATCATATGACTCCAGTTTTTAATTGAGAAATACCACCATGGCTAGATAAATACCATCTAAATTTTGTGTTCTGGTAAGCATAAGATTTGAACTATTTTGTTTTTCAATTGGCTTGTCTCCCCACCTGCAGTACAGGCACATGACTTGTATCTGATACCAGCAGCAAATAAAATACTGTGATTAAGCTTACGTGTTCTCTAATCATGAAGGTCTCATTAAAGCAACTGGATACTTTACGCTTTCTGCTTGTTACATTTAAATGGAATTCTATGTTCTTCCATGATTTGTTAACCTCCCTGCTGTACGGATCACTAGACAGTTGTTTCTCCACGCGTGCAGCACCGACAGGATGCAGTATCACAAGCACTGGTCTTTGGGAGTTAATGTGAGGGGGAGTGGTTATGGTACACCTCTGGGAACAGTCCGGGGTCTCATTCCTGGGAGGAGCCCGAGAGCTTCTGATATTTAAGCTTTGCATTTTTGTCCTTCTGCAAGATGCAAAAGCCAACTCTACTTTATGTAGAAGCTCTGCTACCATCAAGACAGTGTGGTTGTGTCCAGGTAGTAAAACCTGGAAAGGCAAAGGCTGATCATCTTTTCTAGTACCATTCTAAAGCAACCTGAGCTCAGCTAAAACTTCAGGTGGAATTTGGCTCCCATTCATATGTTTTCTGCTATTTCTATATGACAACATGAACTTCTGTTACTGACATGGAAAAATGCACATAAGGCGTTCCTTAAGGAGCAAGAATGTATAGTAGTACTGAAGAAATACTTCTAAAATATACATAAACAACCTGTCTATATGTATTAATTTACAGCAGAAGATATAATTTAAAATACTTTTTTTTCAGGAAGAACTTCAAGGACCTGGAGGGATTCAGAGTAGAGGCTACTTTTTCTACCGGGTATGGTTTGTTTAACCTTTTTCTTTTCAGTTTGTGACAAGAGTTACAAAAATATAAAAAGTTGTTAAGACAGGTCAGAGTTATGAGTAATACTAACACTGGTGCATTCATGCTTCCCCTGTAAAAGACAAATCCTTATTAAGCTCAGTAAGAAAGCTTTTATGAGCTTTAGTGGAAATTGTATTCAGTCCCTCAGTAGTGCAAGATATGTCTGCAAACGACCACAGTGAAAATGGAGGAGGTCTTTGCCTAAGCTAAAGAACACAGGCTAAAACCAAAATCATTGAGAATGACATATAGTTATTTGTTAATAGCAACAAACACTTAGAGTGTAATAATAACAGCAATCAGTACATTTTAAGAAAATACAAAAAAGAATAAGAGATAATGATCTCTTAGTGGCTTTCTCCCCTTTATAAAATCATACAATACAGACATAATTAATTCTTCAGTCTATATGCAGTAAATTTTGCTGTGTAATTCTCTGCCAGAGGTAGATCTATTTTAAACAATAATTTATCCCAGGTGTATCTTTGATAATCACAGTGACAGAGCTGAGAAGTTTACCAATTTCTATACACACCAAGTTGTCTGGGGCTTTTTTACTAAATCCTGTGAGTTTTATAGAGCACTTACTGAATATTTGTCTTTCAGCCACGTAATGGAAGGAGATCAGTGGATTTTCGCTAAGGAGGTATTTATTTATTACTTTTAATCATGATTTACATGTAAATTAGTTTATTTTTATATATATAGACCACAATATTTATGTTGAGAAGTAGTCTCAGAAAGCCTTTAACTGTGTAGTCAACTTAGATTTCCACCCACAAACTTCTCCCAGGTGTCTTAACTACACTTATCTTCAGATACAAATACACTTACCTACAGAAGCTGTAGGTACTCAGTTCCTAGAATAGAGAACACAGAGGTGTTTCAGTCAGCAAGAAATGGAAAATATCCTAGATTTGTAAACAGTTTGGAAAGTTAATGATGATGATAAGTATATGTAAGAAAGAACTGATCTACCTGTCAAATACATACTGAGAAATAAACTGAGATCCTGGAGGTAATCCCCTAATCTTACAAAGATCTAAAACTCTCACTGAAACTAAGTACGGACTTCAGGATTTAATTTCAAAGTGTTTAACTATTTGGAGAGACATAAAAAAGTATACCGATATTATAATGCTCTGTTTTCTAATGTATTTTATCCCTCTATCATGTATGTAAGTACTTAGTGTTAAATCAACGGCCAATGCTTTTTCTTATTTTTCAGGATTTTAGATTCCTCACCTTGAACTAATACTGCAGGAATGCTGAGTACATGGACATACCATTTTCTTTAAAAAAATCATTCGTTACTAATGTACAATTAAAAACCATTTGAATGTAAATGTTCTTCAACTAGATTCTGTTAAGGATTCCGAAGTTTCTTTACTTTCTTGGTTATATTAAAAGCATATTAAAATTATTTGTTTCCTGGTGTTATGAAGTTTATAAGCGCATGTAATTCAGCTGTAAGAAGTCAGTGTGTGCACGCAACAGACATTGCCTCTAACTACACTGTTAAATTATTTTTCCCTTCTAAGTAAAAGCACTCAGCTAGAGAGTTGTTTCAATGAGAATGTTTGCAATATAGACTTGCATTTTTTTTCAGAATATATTGTGATTTGTGCAGTCTTTAAAATCACAGCTTATCTAGGCAGGCTAAACAAAGTGTGGTCTGGTATTCAAGATTATGTTCTCTTTTGCAGTATTTCCTTTGCTGTAGCCTGTGGACTTGTGGCAGTCTGCAAGGACAAGCTAAGTACTCTGCAAGTGATGTACAGAACTATATTGATGACAAAAGAGTTTGGCAGTCCCCAATAAGGTTTAAGGTTAATAGTGTTTCACTGGCTGGAAAAAAAGATGAGAAGCCCTATTCCCTTAATAAAAGAAACTTGAACAAGTTGCATGTTCTGAAGAAACTTCTTGACTTTAATTTGACTGAAATATAATGGCATTGGTTTTTTTAGCTATTAAGAACACAGATGCATTATGGTTCTCATGCAGAAGCAGATTTAATTGCAATTAGGATTAGGATTTGCTTGGAAACTCAACTGCTTCCAATGCAGATTTACAGAAACACTAGTCAGAAGCACAAACTAGCCTCACAATTTTCGCAGCTTCTCTCTCTGAGTTTATTTTCACTGCAGAGTTGTGTTAAAATAGGTGTTGAGGTTGTAATTCTGTTGAAAGTAACTCCTTCAGAATGTGGTGATTTTCATGGTCCCTTCCAACCCAAAATCATTCTGAGATTCTATGATTCAGTGTAGAAATGGACTAAAGTTTTTAACATTGTATTGACTGGTCGTGGTTTGAATTGACCTCAGCATTATTGCTGCTGCTTCTGCAATTTTGGATGAGCAGCAAAACTTCAGAAGGTAGCAGGAACAAATGACGGCCTCAGAGGTGGAAGCCAAATTGAGAAGACCTTTTCCACTTCTTTCCCTCTCCTTTTTTGCACTGGGATTTGCTGTGCCTCAAGTTGAACCGGCACCAGTTTTTGTGAACTGAGGATCTAGTTACGTATGGCCCCTGCTCAGACCTGATGCGGGGCTTCCCACAAAATGCCTTTTATATTGTATTGTATTAGATGGGGTTTTTTAAGTTTTCCCACAAGTGCCCCACACCACAGGGCTGACAGCTGTGGGGCAGGGCGAGAGTGGGGTGGCTGCCTTTGGCCACACCACACACCTCCTGAGAGTGGACGCTTTGTTCCTTTCTTTCTGGGATTGCTTTAAGCGGGGCCAGTTTCCTCAGCAGCAAAGCCCCAAAGGACAGGCCATGAGGCCTGGGCTGCCCTGGTGACACTGTGAGGGGAGGCGCGGACAGTGAGCCCGTGAGAATAATGGAATGCCACGGTTCGTGAGCTGAACAACTGCGGGTGTAGCACATTTTAAAAGCACTGTTGAGGATTTGGGTCATGTCCTCAGACAGGAAAAAAAAACCCAAAACAAAAAAACCTGCAAATTAAATTTATCAGAAGTGTTATTTACAGGCAAGGACTGATGTTCTGCAGGGTGTGGTTCCCCAGCTGGTGGTAATTAACATCCTCACTGGCAGCGCTCAGAAGGGTTTCACCTGGGTTTGTGCCCTGCTGGTGAAGTAACGCTGTTTCAGTGATGTGGCTTCATGCTCCAAAACCCATGGATGTCGGGTCATTTTCGCTGCTGCTTGGCTCCTTTGCACTCTCACCATCAAATACCTTTGGAAGCTTTTGATGCATATTTTCATTTATTTCAGGAACGTTTTAAATACTGATTTAATTCAATTTGTTAAAAAAAATGTTAAAGATTTGCTAGTTTTTGACCTTCTGTTCCTTGAGGCTGGAGCTCAGATTTATCAGATACTGTTTCTGATATATATATTGTGGTCTAGAATGCTTGATCCAATTTTAATTTTTTTTGCTTTAATATTTTGTAGATGTAACAGCATCTGGAAAATGTCCAACATAGAACTGGTTACACAAACCTATTGAATGTTGTAAGCATTAATTAGAAATAGTATAAAATGCACGATTTGAGTAAAATACTATGGATATGTTTTATGTAGGACCTAGATTTACAGAAAAACACAAGATGTCAAAATATTAAAAATATATCCTGGCAAAAACTGGTCAGAGCTTATCTTCTAGGTTACCTACCTTCTGATTCCATTTCAGTAGTCCTTTTTGCAGTGCGTGATTATTTGTCCAGTTATGATGATGATTTTTATTAAATTTTTTAATGCTTTGTAATTTTTTATAATCTTGCTATGGAGAAGGAGTTGCATTCTGTAAAGTGGGCAAATCTGATCCTGACTTAAATGATGCAATCATACACTAAACACTTATGCGGAGGCCAAAGTGCATGTCTGTCACTTGTATTTCTTCAGTGATGACCTGGGAGAAGGAGTATTCCTAGTTAGGTGGATTTTTTTGATACCCTGGCTGTACCTAAGTCAAAATTGTGCTTTGGCGAAGGATTGAAAACTTGGAGTAGGACTGAATGTAAGACATTTTTGTGTAAGTAAACCCTGAGGAATTACACTATAGCACAATCTTCATATGGGTTTTTCCTACTACAGACCCATTAGTGGCCATCTAATTCATTAGATTATTTATGGAGCTCTTCTTTTAATTTTTTACCAATGGATTGTATCAACTACTTTTCAATCAAAGAAGGAGAAAATATAACTTATTCTTAATTCTTTATGTGCATAAAATCAGTTTGTGAGTATATTTTAAATATCATTAGGAGATGAAATAACCACCTCTTTAGAGGTAGAAAGTTACAGAAAATAATTTTCCACATATTGTAACTGTTTACAGTGGAGCAGTCCAATATCTGGATATCAGAGCTTTCCAAAAGGGATAAATTACTCAGATGTGAAATCTTGTCTCATCTTAATAATAAGGCACTAGAAGTTTGCAAAGCCAGGGTGCTCCATTTGAAGTGAGTGCTGGTAGCCTGGCCTGCAGTCTGCTGAGCCAACACAATATGAGTGTTGGAGGAACTGTCCTGAGCTGCTGCCACTTCCTTTCCACTCCAAACCCTGCCAAGCCTTGCTTCCTTCCTCGTGCCAGAAAAACTGGCAGAGATCAGAACTCTTCTTGGAAACACACTGCATTTAACTTCCTTGTGAGTGATAGCGTGATTCTATTTACTCTCTTTACGGATTCCACAAGTATTTTTTCATCTAAATTGCAAAGCAATTTTTTTACCTTTGTGAAAATCCTTGAGGCTTGTGTAGCATTTGATCTTCATTAGAATTTCTTTCATTATGCTCATGCTAAATTCTGTACAAGAGCCTTGCTGAATAAAAATGAAGCAGCTGTCAGCTGAAAAGGCCAATGTAGTACTCATGGGCACAGTAGTCATCCAGTGGAAATCCGGGATGTTTCCTCAGGTAAAATTTTTGTATTGTACTTTTCGTTCATTTAATCTTGCATTATTATGGAATTACGCATATCACTAAATATTTCTGTTATATTTGTACAGTTATTTCTTTATGGAGGCTTTTTAAACAAGTCATTATTTCAGGACCAAAAATACCATACGTTTTGATTAGCAACCTGTTTTAAAAATCTGCTTTTACTACTTCCAACCCATATTTGAGGTCTCCCAAGTGTTGCTATTCTACAATGCGAACAGCAGCCCTGTTAAAATAAACAGTCTTCTAACGTGATAATTTCAGTCGAAATGCTGTCTTATGAATAGCTTGCAGTTCCTTTATCTTAACCACTGGATTAAAATTACCACAAATGTAGATTTATCCCCTGCAGAAGTCCAGTGTTATAAACCTGGTGTGTTATGTTGACACATTACTATTGATCACTGATTTAAAATAAAATGTTCTTCTGATTGTAGGCATGATTTTACACCTCTATTCACAGTGTCAATACCTCATTCTTAGTGGTAACATAATAGTACTGATACAGAAATCTTGCCTGTATAAAACTATATTTCTTAGGGCGTGTTTAAGTAAGCTGTGTAAAGTGTTGGGTTTCTGAAGAAGGTTTCCATATATATTTCATACATTTTTAAATGATATTTTTGAAACTAATTATTTTGTCTATGCTTAATATTTTGAGTTTTCTATCTCTCTTATTTTCTTGCTGTTCTCAGTTCTTAAGTGGAAAATGACCAGTGAAAATTCATGACAGACAATGGTCCATGAAGGTATTGCAGCCTCAAATGGTTTCCTTTTGTTCCATCCTCTATATATGCCAAAGTGAAAATGACTGGTTTTGATTTTTAAAAAGGCACACAAGAATAATTTGTTGATTTAATTTTGCTACATACTATTAAAACAGGATCCAATGAAGATACTGAATGGAATGACATATTGAGACATTTTGGAATTCTTCCTCCAAAAGAAAAAACTGAAAGAAGAAAGTGAAGAAATGGTTTTACAGTTTCAGAAAAAAGCACAGGGCAAGTAAAATTAAATATACATGCCATTAGTATAATAAATTTTGAAACATGGGAATATTTTCAATAACACTTTTTATAACCTAAATATTGTACAATAATTGTTTTAATTTTTATTATTTTAACTTGCTTTTTCCAAAAAAGATTCTGAATTAAACACACAATACAGTTAGTGACAAAGAGTTTACACTGAATAAAAAAGCTAACTCCATAAAAAAAAATTCCTCTGTTTAGATTCTACCTGTAGTTAGTGGTTTTGAATTGTTAAAATGACTAGAATAATTCTAGCGCTAGCACTGTGTATCCAGCACTGTATTCTCGCAGGAAGATAATAATTCACACAATTATGCAGAAGTTGTGAACCTAAACTATCTTGTATTGTTGCTAGAGCATAATAACATTGTACATATATTCTTTAATCTTTTTTTTTTTTTGAGAAGCCACTTTTACAGTGGCTTTCAGATAGTAAAATTAAGAGCTGCTTTTAGATCTCAGTAAGGTATTTTCCTTTTCAACCTTGCAAGTATTTTTATAGATGAAGACTGCCATCTGCTGTTGTTACATTTCAGTTTTCATGAATTATTTTAAAATTGGTAAATATTAGTGTAAATGCTGTAATTTCTCCTTAAACTAATCTTATTTTCAGAATCACACAAACAGTTAGTACCCGCTTGAATATTTTGTGGGTTTTGCACAAATGATGAACATTTGTGCAACTTTACTTACTCAAGTGTCCCAAATCTGATACTGATGAATTAAGAAAATGTATTTTAATTTTATATTATTGAATAAAGATTGGCATAGAAGCCATTCTAGCTCTGAAATTCTGTTAGAAGACCTTAAGCTAAAGGGTTACTCAAATAATTTTTAAAGCGATTGAGATGGATTAGATACTATTTTAAAATGCATTTTAAATGTTTCAGAGATGCTTCTTTTTAATTTTAGTTTTTAATTAGGCAGCAATGTTTTCAAGAATGGAAATGTCTTCAGAGGAGGCAAAGGTACGGGGAACAAAAAGAAAGTTTTAGAGATCAGTATGTAAAAGAAGTTACAAATGCTCCAGAGGATGTTTGGGTTATAATTCATCTTTATCAGTCAAGGTAATTACATTCTTGTGTAAGATGTTGAATACTTCAATACGAAGAATTGAACTGGTAATTACAAAGCAATACCAGGAAAAATTAAATACGAGAGACTAATGAAATAACAAGTGTTTGGAGGCAACGGAATCACAGAGCATCTGACCTCCTTGATTTGTTAATTCACCATGTGCAAGTTAATCACTTCACTTTTGTTCGATTATATGAAAAAATATTTTGCTGTGTACACTTCTCACCATGTATGTAACCTCACTGAGACCTCTGCATTTCACTGAGAAAGTGGTGTCCATTGTTTGTTTGCAGATTCTTTGCCCAGCAGGAGTGTTTTAACAGGATTATCCTGCCTTTATTTCTCCTTTGACCTGAACAAATCAAAAGCCCATCAGGAAAAGTTCAGTTATGAAAACTGGGGAAAGCAAGGGGACTTGTTAGTTTATTGGCTTTGCAGTGAATTCTGTAGCAGCAGCAGAGGCTATGACAGGATCCAGCAAAACTGTCAAAGGACTGCCACGATCAGTTCCATATATGTTAGCAACTCTACCAGATATTTTTGAAAAGCACTCAGAATTAGTATGGAATGTATAATTATTTTTTTAATCTCAGACCAGATTTCATTAAAATTATAGTAATTTAAGTTTACAGATCTGGAGAAAGAAAATAGCAGCTTTTGTAGGTTTTCATTGGATTTGTATAATGGAGAACCAATTCTGTAATTTACCATTGCATAAATATGAGTCTGTGAGGAAACTGGGAATTCCTTGGGAAGGAATATGAGTATCCCCAAAGTCTCTCATTGCTAGTAACAAAACCGCCTCACCCACCTTTGACCTCCAGGGTCCATAGGCCACATCCGCTGCTTTGACTTCAGTCAGCTACAACAAAGACCCTAATTGCTAAAAGGTTAATGGGCTGAAGCAGAACAAGAAAAAGGAGGGGTTCTGTGTCTTTTGTTTGTTTGTTTTTACTGATGTTTATGTAGTGATTGCATTGCAAATAGTAGCTATGGAAGTAATGAGCAGGTCTATGGTGATATTATGACTATAGCAAGGTTTCCCTGAGGTTACTTAGATTTTACTAGAAGAATGAAGAAGTAATTAAATGTTAAACTGAAAGGTAGTCTAAATAAATTAAAAAGTATGTTACAGATTCAAAAATCTCATTTAAATTCTACAATAAGCATACAGAATGAGCTGTAATAAACTGAGGGACAGTGCTTGAAATGTCTGGTAGCTTTACTGCCATATCTCATAGACTGTGCCTCATATGTAATATTACTTGGACAGCTCTTTGAATCACAATGATCTGAGAAAAAGCTAAATAAAAGTTGTGGTGCAATTGTTATAAGAAATTAAACTAGAAGCAGACTATAGTATTCTTCACAGGCTTTAATAACTTTAGTTATTGTACAAATCACTTACACCAGAAGTGCCACCATACTTTCTTAGTCTTTTCTAGCATCCCAAAGTGTTTACAGGTTAATGAACACCTCAATCTGCTCACCTGAATGTTTCCAGAAGTCAGGTTTCTCAAAGCCATTGTAAATTGCTGCATTCAGAATTATCATGATAGATGTTTACCCACAATACTTGCATATAAACTAGTGAAATAAAGGCAGGTTCACTAGAGTAGCTGAATATGGGGGAATATATCTCAAAGTAGAAGGTATGAGAAATACTTTTAAATAACATTGTGAAAAATGTTACACTGTTTGTAATCATTAGATCTAAAGGTCACTGCTTAAAGGTTGATTGTTTTTGTAAGAAAAAAGTCTGCAAAAAGCAAAGAACTATTTTATGTTATTCTGTGGCAAGAATATTGCCTAAGCATGGGTATTTTGTAATTTCACGGTTAGACGTTTTACTGAGATAAAGCTGTGTTGGCTCTCTTTGTTGTTGTTGTTGAGATGTGTCTTGGTCTTTATTAGATCAATTCCTTTTTCTCTTAAGTAAGAATTTATTGCAACTCTCAGAATGAATTGTAACTTGTTTCTACAAGAGCTCAAATGGAAACTAGCAGAAATTGGAGTAATGGAAACGGACTTAGAAGAACACCCCAAAAAGGACATTATTAATGTGATGACACTGCCAGTGTGAAGTACTTCTGCTCATGAAGACACCAATATAAAAACCCGTGATGTGATGAAACCATGTATTGCCTGAGAGCCTTTTAGTGCAGATCATCTGTTCTAACATAAGTTAGTTCACATACAGTTTTTTACTCCTTTGATAAGCCTGAAACTATTAAAAACGGGGGAAAAAAACCCCAAAACCTTTTGTTTCACTTGTGTATTTTTTAGTTTTGATTTGTGGAAGAAAACTGATGTAGTAAATGAAACCCATACTTACCTTTAGATTCCTATAGATAGATGTAATTGACAGGGAGAGCCTGGATTCTTCATTTCATACACACTCTGCTTAAATGGAAAGGAAAGGGTATTAGCTGGTGGGCTCTAATCCTTACTTTCCTCTTCCCTTGATTCAGTGCAGGTACAAGATACTCCTTTAATTCTCAGTGAAATTACTCAAGTGAAACTCTGCTCTGCAAAGTACCATCTCAGTTCCCCCCTTTGAAAAGTGTGACCCAAAGACAATGGTGTTTGTAGTGATATATAATCAGGATTTGGCCATGAATCCAGGACTAACACCTCCCTTTGTCTGAAAGGAGTTCTTTCTCTAGTATCTTTTATAAAGTAGTTTACAGTACCACTGTAGAGAAGCAAAACTATGTGAGTGAATGAAGAGGCCGTCCTCCTGTTTCAACACTTTTATTTCTTATAAGAAGTGAATCAAATTGTATAGTATTAGTGTTATTTTTCCAGTAACTCATCGTACAAAAAACAATCCCAGTGTGCTTACATAGATTCGGTTACATACCGTTGACATGGTTTATAGCATCAAGATGCAGGAAGAAAAATGAAAAAGAATAGTTCACTTAACACAAAGATACATAAGCAGAACAACAAAATTAATTGGTGGGGTTTTTTTCACCCAGTGGGATACAGCTGTCATAGGGGACACAGGCACAACTCACAGCAATTCACAAGTGCAACTGCTGTCAGGTGTGACAAAGCAGCAGCAAAATTCAAGGGAATCTGCAGGTTAAAACCAGATGTTTCTGGTGCTGTGTCAGTTACACCATTTGGAAGAAAAGGCTCTAAGAATGATTGTTGGTCAACCTTGCTTTACAAGGATTATGTGGATTGTGGACAGGCTTTAAAGTCAACATCTACCACTTTTAGTATTCTGGTGTGATGTGAAATTGAATAGGCCAGTGAGGATCAAAAAGGAGCACTGAAGAGGTGGTTGTTTTATGACTCTGAAGTATATCCCACACAAGATGGCAATGGCAGTTCTGTAGGAAATGTGGCTATAGTTAATGGAAGTGCACTGCAAATTTCTGCATTTCTGGCCCAATCCAGTTCCATCATTCAATAATTCACAAAATATCTGCCACTTCTAATTTAGCACTGTTTAAAAGCTATGTTGGCTCTCACATAACCCTTGTGACTGGAACAAAACTATCATTACACACCAGAGAAAACTCACACTGATGACAAGAGCTGAGTAATAGTATTTCTAGAAGAATAGTTTCATAAAACCACCACAGCATCTCTAAGCAGTCTTGTACCTTCAGCATCCTCTAACATACTTCCAAAAGAGAAGGAACATTAAAAAAACAACCTTGCTTAGGCCATAATTTTTGGTGGAAAATGTTAATGCGTGTCATCTCCACAGCTGTGCTGCCTGTTTTGATCTTGTCAAAGGGTAATTTGGTACTTCAACATTGTAGTAGGTAGGTGTTACGTTCCCATACATGCAAGACGTGAAGAGAGACAGTACAGAATCTCTGCTTTGTTTTTCTGAAGAATGACTACTGGTTACTAGAGATCTTTTGGCAAATTTGATAGATAGAGTTTGATGGCATTTTTAGCTTCCCGGTTTCTCTGCCATATTCTAGTTCTGGTCATTACACGTTTTTGTTGAAAATATTCCTGCATTTTCTTCTGGATGTTCCATTCCTGCTGTACCCTATTATCTCTACTGTATTTCATCATAGGAGCATTATCCTTTTAATGAATAATGATATTATTAGTTTTGTTTATAACACATTTTCCTTAATTGAAAGCTAGAAATGGAGTATTATGAATAAGTAACAAAAATGAATAGGTTTACTAATGATTTTTAGAACTCTTCCATCTGAAAAACTGAGCTCATGGTTAGCTCTTTGGCCGAAGAGGCTCCTGCCCTGCAAATACTTCTGCATAAGACTTTGGTCGTAAGGTGAACCAAATGGGGAAGCTGATCTACCTGGAAAGTAACCCAGAAATTCCATGAGATTTGGCAGCCAAGCTCCTTATGTCATTCCAGACACAAACACCAATCTAGCTTCTACGGATAGACATTTGTGATTACATGTTTAGATACGTTGCTATTCAGGTGATGAACTTGTAACTGAAGAGATAAAACTGGGATTATTTAAGTATAACTGCTGAGCAAGGTTTTATTTCACAGAAAACAGTGTGCTGCAATGTTCCGCTGCGTGCATGTCAGGTTTATGCCAACATAACCGCTGCACATTTACCGAGTGGTATTAAAAGCCTTGTACACAGACAAAAGAACTGAGGGGTCACGCCTGTTCTGTGCCGCCCCGTTTATTGCACCAGTTTACCCACACCCACCGAAGAAACCACGGCCCAGGGCCAGGAGGGGTTCCTTGAGCCCCGGAGTACGCCGGGAAGCGCGGCCGTTCCCGGGAGCACCCGGGATGCCGCGTGTTCCCCTCACGCAGGGACTGCGCGGCGCTCGCGGTGCGGCCGGGGGAGCGCCCGCCTTCGGGGGGCTCTGCGGGCCCTGCGCCCTCATGCGGGGCAGCCCCTGCGGCCGCGTCCCCGCTGCCCCGGCCGCAGGGGGAGCGCTGGCGCTCGGGGCCGGAGAGAGGGCGCCGCCCTGGCCGTGGCCCTGCCCATGGC